>JAADWR010000379.1:0-10998 GCA_023336345.1 Pythium inflatum | reverse complement strand
GACCTCGACCTTGGCGGCCTTGAGCTCAATGTCCTGGCCCTTGGCCGGCGACTTGACAACCGTGCCTTCGACGCTAAACGACGCACAAACGCCGCCCGACTCGAGCGCGGCCGAAAAGCCCTCGGTCACGTCGCGCGTAATCACGACCTGCAAGCCCGTGAACGTCGAGCCATCGTTGAGCTCGAGGAACGCAAACGCGCCAGCGCCAGCTTCACGGAGCGTCTTGCCCCAGCCCTTGACCGTCACGGTCTGGCCTTCCATGGCAAGGCCGGCCGCAAAGAGCTCCTTGATGCGGATGCGGTTGCGGCGGAAGAGCGTAGCCGTGGTCGTCGGCGGAGGTGGCGGGAGCACAGCGTCCATGGTGAGAGAAGAAGAGCGACGTGAGCGGAGCTTCTGGATTTCCCGAATGGCTCGCTTTCGGAGTGGGGGGATGGCCACAAACAAAATCGGATTGCGAATCGCTATTTGATTGGCTGTAAATTGTCATGACAGCCTTTGATTGGTGGATAATGGGATGCTGGACCCATCCGCCCAACCGAAAACGTTCTTGTGGAGTGGATTGACGTAGCAGATACGAACCCGATAGGAACTGCATAACGGTGTCGAGAGTGAAGGTCGATGTGAGACCCCAAACACGAGATGGAGCTCCTCAAGGTTCCGGCCTCGCGCGATGGGCTTTCCACGCTGGAAGCGGTGCCAGTAGCGCCCGACAATGAGCGTACGGCATGTCAAGACATTGATATAACGGAAAGCACAGTCCGTGCGGCATCACGAATGGCTCAACTAGCAAACCAAACGACGTCATCAACACGCCGTTTGCCCGTCCAGTTCGGTCCGATTACTGCCAGCAACGTTGAAATGCTGCGGACGCTCAACGTCCACATCTTTCCTGTGCGATACAACGACTCGTTCTACGATGACGTGCTGTTTGTACCTCGAGGATACGCACAGTTTGGTGAGGAGATCCGATCTCTGGTATCGAATGGCTACATTTTGAGAAGGCTCATACGTGTGTTGTGCTGTAGCATACTGGGACGGCCTGGTCATTGGCGCCATTTGCTGCCGCCATGAACCAGTCGACAATTTGTTTGCGTGCTCGCGTCAGCGAACGTACATCATGACGCTCGGCGTTCTGGAGCCATATCGTCACTACAAGATTGGTACGAGCTCCTGAGGTCACAATCGAATCTGCACTGTCTAACCTTGATTTGTGAGCAGGCAGTGCGCTCCTGCAAAGTGTGATTCGTCTCTCCATTGGCGACGACATTGACCATATTTATCTCCACGTCCAGACTACCAACGACGTGGCGCTGCGGTTCTACCGACATTTTGGCTTTGAAGTCCGCGACACAATCTGCAATTACTACAAGCGCCTCCAGCCGCCTGATTGCTTTTTGCTGGTAAAATCACTAACATCTCTTTCGTAATGCCAAGAAGCGCGACGTCGTCATCGTTGACGCAGTATATTGTTGCTTATTGATCTCTCTACGACATGCTGGTCGCTGGCGCTGAGTACTGTATTCCTGTTCGGCCGGCAACGAACTCCAACTCGAGCACGTGTGCGTCTCCGCATCATGAATGCGCTTGCCGCAGCACTTGTGTCTTTTGCAGCGTCGTTCGGCACAACACGCTGCTCGCTACCATTATTGCATCGTTATCATCCCGCAGCTTGATCCGGCAGATCGAGCACGTGTCCGACTGGGACAGAGCAACGTTACACTACGTAGTAGTCGCTCAGCCCGACGTCTTTGGTGGAAGGCATCCTGTTTGTTCAGGTCCGCACAAAGTGGCACACTGTGGAGCCTTTGTGGACGGCGTGACTGACCGCGACCGCAGCCACACAGGTGAAGCCGTGCGGCGCCAGATCTGTGAGCAGCAGTTGAAGTTGGGAGAAGACTGCTGGAAACGTGAGTTCGCGAACTCGATACTCTACCCAAAATCGACGCTCTTATGAAACCTCGATTGAAAGGTGAAGGTTTTCTTGGATGGATTCGCGTTGGCACATTAGAAGTGGGTTACTGGCGTCCAAACTGCATCGTTTTTACTGGGTGCCTCTCGAAGCTCGGTGGAATTATCGTTCATGGCTCTGACATACCATACAATATCAGCAGCCGCGACCTTGAGAAGTCTGTTGGCTTCAAATACTCGCACGGCACAATGGACACGTCGGTTTACTGTTGGACTTCTTGCACCACGCCGACCATTGAGAAATGCAAGTGGTGTGGAACTCGTAACCACAGCCGTTCATTGTGATTGACGCCGTGTCATTCACAAACCCAAATTTCGACCAGCAGATTGAGCACGCTTCGTCCTTCCACACCCCTCCCTCATCGCTTTGGTCCTCTTCATCATCATCTTCTTCCTCCGCCTCTTCTTCCCGTGCGTCGTCCACCAACCCGACCGACTTCGCCTCACCGCACGGCTTGACGACAATGAGCAAACTCGCCCACGCAACTGAGCCACGCTTTTCGTCAGCATCAAAGCGATGGTATTGGTTGCCGAACGCGGGCTTCCATGGCGAACTAATGAACTCGTTGTCGCCTTCGTGGACGCCGTCATACTTCCACACGCAGTCGTAAAACCCGCAGGTCTCTGGCTTGATCTTCGAGTAACACTGCGGGCACTTGGCATATGAGCTCTTCATCAAGTTGAACTCACGAAAGCCCTGCGGTGAGATCACCATCTTGCCGAACGCCTTACACGTCGTTGTAGCACACTTGCCCTCGATGTTCAAGCCCTTGTGGCAGCGCCGCCAGTCCGGTGCGTGCTCGGAGAACTTGCGCTTGACCAAGAGCGACTCATTGGAGACGTCGGCAAACCATGGGCCGCCACCGCCGCGCAAGCGAAGCACCATGTGGAGAGTACTTTTGGCTTCAATCCCGTAATCTTCTAGTGTGCGACCGTCTTCGAGTTGCCGTCCACCGAAAAGAAGTCGTTGCTGGTCCGGCGGGTGTCCTGCAGGTCTTGAATCCATTGCTTCACGTTGTCGACACTACTCGACGGTGCGTACGGGAGATAGAGTGTCTCGCCTGTGAGTGTCTTGACGGAAAGCTCGGCGTTACCATAGCGCTTTCTCGATACGGTCGACGCAACAAGGCGTGGGATGACGCTGGAGTGCTCCAGCACGAGCGATGCGAGCGACTGGTGCGAGTTGAGCGTGGTCCCGTAGAGCTCGACGTCTTTGACAAACGTTGTCGCGCCGGTCGCACCGTTGGCGGCGTTGCGCTTGACCGTGCCTCGGAGAAGACCGAGGAGGTCATAGACTTTTGCATCGTCGTTGAGGCTTTCCGTGTCAGTGCCAATGACCACGACCTTCGAGACGCCAGGCGCGTCGGAGCCCCTGAGTAGCACGGGGAACGGAGCGAGCGCGACCATGACCTTCTGTCTCGAGTTGAGACTCTCGATGGTGCAAATGAGCTGCTTTGGAACCCCATCAATGAGACCGGTTTAGTACCGGTACTGTCACATCCACTCTGGTTGCGGATGATGATGTTGACTGTGCCAGAAAGTATTCCAGCAAAGTGTTTCGCTCTCATTCAACGAACGGGGCCTTGCAATACGTCGAAGTGTAAACGTGTGGTGAATGTCGAGTGCCCAAACCTACCATCTCTCGGCATTTCCGTCAAATGCCGGAACGACACAACGGGCAACTTGGTCGAGTGTTGGACTTCTTGCACCACGCTGACCACGCCTCAATGCAATTGGCGTGAAAGCCGTGGCCACACGCGGTCGTTGTGATCGAGGGTGTTTCGGTGGCGAAGCCAAATTCCGACCAGCAGATCGAGCACATGTCACCACTCCACGCCTTGTCGTCTTCGTCTCTCTCTCGATCTTGTTGCTCCTCGACCCTGTTCTTCTGGTCATTTTGCTCTTCATCCACGAGCCCAGCCTTTTGCGCAGCACCTCGCGGCTTGGCGACGATCAACAAACTCGTCCATGCGACTGAGCCACGGTTCTCATCCGCATCAAAGCGGTGGTAGTGATCGCCGAACGCAGGCTTCCACAGCGAGCTAACGAGCGTCTTGTCGCCTTCTTGGATCCCATCAAACTTCCTCATACAGTCGTAGAAGCCACACGTCACAGGCTTGACCTTCGAGTGACACTTGGGGCAAAAAGCGTACGCGCTTTTCACCACGTTGAACACGCTGAAGCCCACGGGCGAAATGACCATCGTGCCAAACGCCGCGCACGACGCGTTCGGGCTCTTGCCTTCGATGTTCAAACCTTTGTGGCACGTTCGCCAGTCTGGCGCGTGTTCGGAAAACTGTCGCTGAACCAAGAGCGACTCGTTTGCCACGTTGGCAAACATCATCGGGTCACCACCGCCGCACAAGTTCAGCACTAAGTCCACTGTACTACACGACAGGACACCACATTCGAGCAGTGTTTGCTCGTCTTTCAGGCGTAGCCCATCGAAAGTGAGTCGTTGACGGCACGGCGTCTTCCCTTCGTGCTCTTGAATTCTAAACTTCACGCGTTCCACAGTGTCCGAGGGGATGTACGGGATTTGGAACGTCTTGCCCGTGAGCGTGCGCACGGAAAACGTGGCGTCACCATCGCGTTTAATCGACACCGCGATGCAACGAGCGGAGCGGTGCTTGGGTGCTCGAACACAGCCGACGCGAGGAGCTGGCTTCTGCCCAGCTTGGCCCCGTACAGCTGAATCTCCTTTACGACTTCGTACACCACGGCGTCCTTGCTCTCGTCTCGATCGAGCTGCTTGTAGAGGAGACGAATGAGATCACCAACCGTCGCGTCGTCGCCGACGCTGTCTGTGTCGGTGCGGATGATAAAACCTTCGAGACGCCTGGAGCTTGGTCGCCCTTGAGCAGCACAGGAAACGGAGCGAGCGCGACCATTGCTTCCCTTCGTGGTTTCCCTTTAGGAGGCAGAACGATTCTTGGCGCGGACACGAACGAAACTGGTTTGATAGCTGTATCTGCACTTCAAGGTGCCCCAAAAATAAGAGTTGCGCACAAGCACTCGTCACTCATTGTCTCCCACCGGCCTATAGATCATGCAATGAATGAGAACATATCTCGACGTAAAACTTCCTGGGCTGTGTCTTCAAATGCTTGCACGACATAACGGGCAACTTGGTCGAGTGTTGGACTTCTCGCACCACGTCGACCATTGCGTGATGCAATTCCCGTGAAAGCTGTGGCCACACGCGGTCGTTGTGATCGTAGTCGCTTCCGTAACAAAGCCAAATTCCGACCAGCAGATCGAGCACATGTCGTCGTTCCACGATTCACCCTCTTTGTCTTCACTTCCATGTTCTTTATCCACCTTCTTCACAGCTTCGCGTTCTTCATCCACGATTCCAACCTTCTTCGCAGCACCACTTGGATTGACGATGATCAGCAAACTCGTCCATGCGACTGAACCATGGTCCTCATCGGCATCAAAGCGGTGGTATTGATCACCGAAAGCGGGTTTCCACGGAGAACTGATGAGCTTGTTGCTGCCTTCTTGGATACCGTCAAACTTCCACACACAGTCGTAGAATCCGCACGTCACCGGTTTGATCTTTGAGTGGCACTGCGGGCACATTGCGTACGTGCTCTTCATCAAGTTGAACTCACGAAAACCCTGCGGCGAAATGACCATATTGTCGAATGCCTTGCACGTCTTGGTCGTACACTTGCCTTCGATGTTCAAGCCCTTGTGGCACGTTCGCCAGACCGGCGCGTGCTCGGAAAACTGCTGCTTCACCAACAGCGACTCTTTCGAGACATCGGCAAACATCATGGGTCCGCCGCCGCCCCGCAAGCGAAGTACCAAGTGTACCGTACTACTGGGTACGATGCCGCATTCACAAAGCACCCACTCGTCTTCTAGTTGCTGCCCATTGAAAATGAGTCGTTGTTGGTCAAGCGGAATCCCTCGGTGCTCTTGAAGTCTAAACTTCACGCGTTCCACAGTGTCGGATGGAATGTACGGAAGATACAACGTCTCGCCAGTGAGCGTGCGCACCGAAAACTCGGCATCGCCATAGCGCTTGATTGATATGGTAGTCGCAACGAGGCGTGGCGTGGCGCTCGGGTGCTCCAACACGAGGGACGCAAGTGGCTGGCTCTCGTCCAGGGTGGTCCCATACAAACGAATCTCCTTGACGACCTCAGACACTGCGGCGTCTTTGCTCGCGTCGCTACGGAGCTTTTCGCTGAGGAGATAAATGAGGTTGGAGACCGTCGCGTCGTCGCCGACGCCATCGGTGTCGGTGCCGATGACAAAGTATTTCGAGACGCCCGGCGCTTGATCGCCCTTGAGCAGCACAGGGAACGGAGCGAGCACGACCATCTTCGTCGGTCTCAAGTCGATTTGCTTGTGTAAAGATCTCACCGTTGAAACCGGTTCCACACCGGTTTCTTGGCGAGGGGATACTCACCGTGATGCAATGCGCATCGAAGCAGTCGGCACATGCGTCGCTGATGTCGGATTCGAGTGTATCCATATCGGAATAAAGAGGGAGATCGTGTCTCCTTGAAGTGGTTCTGACCAAAGCCGACGTGAGAAAAGAAGGTGCGATGCCGTGAACTATCATATTATTACGTCCCAAACCGAGTGGTAATGTGTGCGATGGTGCATAGTCAAATAGCCGACGCCCACGAAAAGAAGCTCTAGCGAAAAGGTTCCACCTCCCACCTCGTCGGCTCCGATAAGATGTGTGGGTGAGTTGCACGGAGTTCATGACGGAACTGTGCACATCCAAGCGTCCTGACCTGGAGAAAGTATCTATCACGTGCGCACCCAGTACTACTGGGCCACCGCCTCATCCAACCGGATTGGTGTATGGGATGGTTCTGGGCAGAGATCTCTCTGTTCATGGAAAGATCGCTGGAACGCTCTCTCCGTCCTCTCACCGCACGCTTTCCCCTGTAGACGGGAATAGATCGTAACGAGTCCCCACACCATAGAGGACGCAAAGTGTTCATTCTCGCATTGTAGCTCGCTCTCGAAGGTCGCTGCAACCATGGGCATTGCCATTGTGGAGACGGTTCTACTCAAGCACCCCACGTTGCCTGGACACGTCCGTGTCATCGACGTCGGCGATGATCTTCGTCTCCTCGGCAAAAGCACTGCACCCACGCTCGAAGACGTTAGAGCCGCGCTCAACCGCAAGCTCGAGACCGAAACACCTAGCGAAGCAGAGGAGTTACCCTTTGTCTGGACCTTCGAACGTGACGGTTTCAGCATCGCACGGCTGAGGACTACTGCAGACCAACTCTGTCGCTTCCCAACGCTTGTTGCCACGACGAAGACGCATTCGCGACGCGCGCCAGATATGAGTGTCACAGTGAAATGCCTGACAGGCAACGACTTTGCAGTTCCCGTCGCGTCTGCCGATCAAGTGTATCACCTCAAGGAGCGCATTGAGAAGATCAATGGAACGATGCCAATGAATCAGCGGATCATTTTTAACCGCGAGAACCTTCACGACGACCAGGTTTTGCGTGAGTGTGGAATGTGCTCGGGAAGCACTATTCACATGGTTCTTCAATATGGTGCGAGCGGAGGTGTATCCCCTCCCATCGGTTATGCCAACGACTTTCACGACACCATCAGCGTACCGACCGAGCCGCCAGCGCGCATGCCGAAGTGGCGCGGAGTGCACGCCGGTGTCAACTTGGAGGGCATTTGTGAAAACGCGTCGTGCGCAGCATTCGGCAAAATGGTCGTCAACCCTGTGCCGGGACGCTGGCAGGTCGGTTTAGTCGCGCATCAGTATCCAGGATACGCGCAGTGCCCCGTGTGCTTTACACGAATGAAGCCGCTCTTGAGCGCGGTCTTCGACAGTGCTTGGAAGTGCGAAGGTGTTCGGGAGCGCGACAACCGGTGGGTCAGTTTGCCGTGGAAACGAACTCTGGAACATGAGTACTATCGCCTCGGAGACGACGAAACGCATGGGCGGATTGTACGCGAGAGCATGGTAGTCATCGTCAAGACACTCGAAGAAGCGAGAGCAGCCGCGCTCTTTCGCGACGAAAACTTCCAACCGTCGGCTTGCACCGTGTGCTCAATCTGCTGGAGCAAGATGCACCCAGTAGCCAACCGAGTGAGCACCTGCTGTGGACGCTCTTTCCATGCCAATTGCTACGGTGTGTGGTCGTCGTGGAGCAAGGCCCGTGAGATCCAGGACGACTGCCCCTTGTGCCACGAGAACGCCTAGACACAGTGGCCCAAGCGACTCCATCCCCAAACGTCGAGATGCCAAGCACATGCACAAGAGAGTGGACTGCAACTGCTTCTGTACGAACAATACATTTCAAAAAACGGAACGAGTGGACACAAATGTCTAATTCGGCCATTGGAACGAGGTCTCCCTGGGCTCGTCGGGTCGACCAGTGTTCGGACAATTCCGTATTATATTCGCGGACCCCATGGTCAAACCAAATAAATTTGGGAGTCTTCAATAATAAATCAATCAATAATGCAATCAATAGTTTGATTGAAAAATATCACTTTGAGAGAGGTTTCTTACATAAATCAGCTAATATAAAGCAATTCCTGTTCACAACCATCATGTTTGACTGCCCAAGGCTATCAACGCATCCATCAAAACCAGTACTCGTATTATCGGGTAAATAGTATATTTATCAGTGACCTCCTATCCCCAATAATAAGTCAATAATCAATATAATGCTTATTATTATAAATATGTATTATTTTTTCCGATCACTGCCGTCGACTGTCCCGGGCACGGCATCGCAACGCGCCTCGGCAGACACGATATGTACCGCCAGCATTCACTAAGTCCATCGTAGACAGCGCGCCATATATGCTAATGCACGCCGCATTGGCGCACAAGTGGCAACGGCCTGACGAGACCCACGGAGCATCGCGTCGAGCACTTTGCTCCTTGTTGTCAAGGCTCCCGAAGTTGCCAAGATTGTCCAACTTGTCGCTACGTCATCGACCCAGGACGAGTGCTCGCCGTGCTGGTCCATCGCACGACGACCCTGTGCGGTGGCCGCTACCACGCATGTCGCAGTGGTCGTCCTCGTGCGAGAAGTCGAACGGGTATACTACGTAGTACAACGTGCCCGATGTGTCGTGCTGTTGTGTAGGCCTCGTGGAGACGGGTGACGACGTTCCAATCCTCCATGTTTCCACTTTCACTCACGAGAAGACACATCTTTCTCCGCTTGTCGACACAAATAAAATAGACACTGAAGACGCGAATGCAAATCACAGGCCATCTATTCTGTCGTGGCGTTGACGCTCGCCAACTCTTTGTTGGTCTCAGCGTCGTCGACTTTGCGGCGCTTGCTGTCGTGACGCGCTTCGGTAAACGCAATCGCTTCGGGCAACTGGAACGAAATGCACATCATGACTTTCTTGGGCGCCACGTCACGCACTTGGTGAAACTTGAGCCGCGTTGGATCGAGCTTCCCGCCCATGATTGCCTCTGCACGCTACAGTCAAATAAAACACAAAAGAGTTAGTGCTTGTGAGGCCCATTCCCTGTCATTGCAATGCGTACCTCTTGGACGTCTTTCTCAAAGTCTTCGGCGTTCGAAAAGCAGTAGCAGTGGATCCACGGCAGCTCGCCTTGCCAGTAGTCAAAGCGGCCGACAAACACGTCGAGAAACTCGAGCGCAATGGCCGGGAGGTTCATCAAGACCTGGGTAAACTGCTTCTTCTCGCTCGCCAGCAGCTCGATAAACTCGCGACCATCGAGATTGTGCGCTTCGATCTTGCCGTCGACTTTGTTGAGCTTGATGTTTTCGACGAGGTAGTGATAGCTCCGCGGATTCAAGTCGTTCGCCAAGACGTGGCACCCGCGGAGCGCGAGTGGAATCGCAAACGGCCCAATGCCGCACATCATGTCACAGATCACATCGCTCGGCTTGAACGACTTGATCATGCGCAAGTGCTCTTGCTGCAAGCGCGAGTTCCAGTAGACTTCGGCGTAGTTGAACCGAAACCTGGCTTTGCTTTCGTTGAGCTCGACGTTGAGGTCGTTCTCGCCAGCAATTACTTCCATTGGAAACGTCCGAAACTTGGTTTCGATGGTCTCTGTCTTGTTCACAACCGTGCGGATCGACGCGTTCTTGTCGAGAATGACTTGGCCAATGAGGTGCTTGAACGGCAAGTGGCCGTCGCGCAAGTTGAGGTGCGCAATGTGCCCGACTGACTCGAACGACGACGGAATGTCAAGGCCTTTCGGCAAGAGCTCAGCGAGGACGTGGTCGACAGGAAAGTACGAATAGTCGAGCTCGAGCGTATGGTCGACAAACGCGAGGCTCTCTTGCTTGAGGAACTCGACGAGGTCGGGAGCGAGCGGCGACAGCGTGTCTTTGTTCTGGACTTTTTCGTTCAAGAGCACGAGTTTCGACGCGGAGTTGTGCCACGGGTCGGGCTGCGTTGGGTCCGGGACGACATTGCGGAGCCGCGGGCGGTTGAGCAAGTGGCCGTGGAGCGCTTTGACGACGTGGCCGATCTTCTTTGCTTCGACGCGCACGCCGACGACACGCACCGTCTTGTTGAAGAGGCTCTTGTCCAGCACGACGCTCGTGGCGCTCATGGTCTCTGCTATTTGCGAGGCCTTGGCTGGTGGTGATTGGCGACGGGCGCCAACCCATGAGCTGGGATAGTGTGGACCACAAAAGTACAGGCAAATGCCACATGTAAGGTGCAATACACAAATGCTATGTGTACCCATATCTCATCCCAACGGAATGCATCGCGGTTGTCGAGTCTTGGAGCTCGAGAGAGAAGTAAAAGGGGTAGCCGGGGTCGCACGTCACTGCCGAGAGCACAAACGCGCGCGTCTGAGGTGTTGAGACGTCCATCACAGTCGTGAGGTCGTGGGCGTTGGGTTCCGCAGCAGTGATGGAAAAGCCCAAGGTTGCCAGCGAGAATTTCGCCACGTTCGGCGCAATAGCGGGATCCGTGGGCACTGACTAATCCAGCCCTCATTCGTGCCGAAGTATAGATGAGCGGTTCCATCCACGACCAAAATGTCGAGACGTTCGTGCCTTCGAGAAACAG
>JAADWR010000378.1:0-11012 GCA_023336345.1 Pythium inflatum | reverse complement strand
GTCAAGTTTGCCAAGAAACTCGGTCCGCTCGCGCCCGCCGACATCCGCAAGGTGCTGACCAACTTGACGAATTCCGACCAAATGCTGCTGCCGTCCAACGACCTGCTCCTCTGGCTCATGACGCGCGACGACGTCATGCCGCTACAGGAATTCCTTGAACTCTACAATCGACCGATCGCGCTCGAGCTCGAGTCGGAGCGCGTGTGGCCCGTGCATCCATTAATCAGTTATTAGGCGCTAAGAGTATCCGAGGGTTTCGATGGATGGGCCGCGCCGTCGAGCGAGCACCCACCGCCCTTGCATCCGTCGTCCGTGAGCGTGCGCGCGACGTTGGTGAAGCGGCAAGCGCCGCCGGGACACGATGGCGACTCCGTGCCGTCAAACACGCAGAGCCCGCCTTCGCACACGGCCGTCTGGCATCGTCGAGTTATGACAGAATAAGAGATGAATTCCGTGGCTGGTATACCGTGGGAAATGGCAACGTACTTGAAGACACAGAGCCCGCCAGTGCACGACACGGGCGTCGTGCACCGCTCAAAGCGACAGCCGCCGGGGATGCAGTCGCCGACGTCGCACGCCGTCGGAACGTGGCGGTAGTCTCCGTGGATCGGATCCGCGTCGCCGTCGACTGTCCGCGGTGCGTCGTCGGCGTTGGCGGCAGCGACGAGCGCCGCGAGCGTGAGCAGCAGCGTCCGGCGCATCTTCAAAGTCAAGATCTTGTGCCGCCTTTCCGCGCTTCCCGCGCATGAGTGACGGAATGTCACTATGCACGGTCTCCGATCTTGTCGTCTCATCCGCGGATCCACTCGAAGCGAAAGGACACGTCGTTGCCCAAGTGCACGAGCGGAAAGTCGAGGACCGTGAGCCCAATGATCAGGAGCTTGGGCACGAGCGTGAAGCGCTGCGCGTGCAGCAGAAAGCTCAAGTGGTCGAGCGCGCTCGGCTCGTCCGGATCCGCGTCCTTCCGCCGCACGAACCAGAGCAAGAGCCCGAGCATCACGACTTTCGACGCGACTTGGACGGCGACGCGCGGGCCGAGCAACGCCATGTCGACGTCGCGCATGTACGGATAGTACTGGCCGTTGAGGAGCGTTGCCAAGGCGCTGACGAAGAGGCAGTAGATGATCGGCACGAAGACGTCGACGTAGAGGCGGAGTAAGACGGTCTCGCGCCAGTGGTACAAGTGCGTCGCGGCGCAGAGCCACGCGCGCTCGGCCTCGTAGTCATTCGTGCTCGTGCTGCGCTCTGTGTCGACTGTGAGTAGAACGCGCTGGGCCTCGCGATGGTGGCGCGCGTACGACGACACGACGGCAAAGCCGAGGTCCGTGGCGCTCCCCAAGTGCCGTGCGGCGCGGCGCATGCAGCACCGTCGGCCGTCAGCGCGCGCTTCTGCTGGAATGCAGTGCCACGCACGCTCGACCGCATCGCTCTTGGTCACGAGGTCGCGGATCGCGATGACGTCGTACACCATGTTCCAGCCCACGAGAAGCGTGAGCGTGAGCGTGGATTTCGACGACTGCACGGACGTGGCCGTGAAGAGCGCGTGGAAAAAGTGTGCGCTCGAGGTCACGTGCTCACCCGCGAGGTCGTCGCCGCCTGACCAGAGCTGTGCGTGCGCCCACGTTGCGCGCTTGGCCCCGAGTTTCAAGAGCTGGAGGAGTACGGCGAGTGCGAGCTGCACGCGGTCGTTGACGTGCTGGAAGAGCCCTGCGAACGCCGCGTACCCGATCAAGATAAGTGGTCCGATGCCGTTGAGGCGCACGAGTTGGATAAAGCGATGGCGCAGTTGATGCGTGGCGTCGGCGTCTTTTTGAGACCGCAGCACGACGCGGAAGAACCGAAGGCGCGTGATCCACAGGGCGACAAAGAGCACTGGCGCGACGACGTTGAACGAGAATGGCACAGGAAAGACGCGAAAGACGTGCGCGTAGAGAATCAGCGCGCCAACAAACGCCAGCGCCTGGATCGCGCTGTGGCCCAGGAGCTCGAGCGGCGCGAGCGCGAGTTCAGGAATGGTTTCTTGGGACACGACGGCGACACTGGCGTTGAAGACGGTCGTGCGCACAAAGAGCCGCACGTGAAAATGGAGACAAGCGCGCCAGCCGCGTGATGGGTCTTCGAGCGGCAAGAGCTCTGACAAGAGCGAGACCACGAGACAGCCCCACGGCGTCAAGAGCAAGCGCGCGACGCGCCGCCATCGCGCTTGGCGGAAATGGAAGAGGCAAAGCGCTTTTTCGAGCGAGTAGTTCGAGTTATAGTCGGCCTGCGTGTGCGCTCGAAGCGTCGCCGAGAACTGCGTTGACCATCGTCTAGAGCTTGTAGAAGCCGGATCGCGTGGCGTATCGACGGCGCTGGCAGGGCGAACGAGGACCCGCGATCGGTCCATGGCGCTCGCGTCTTGGGGAACGATTTTACGGCTATCGCAAAGCACAGTCACAGTGGCCGCTCAGATCGTGGTCTCAGTTGGTATCTTTAGCGTCCTGTCGACTTTCTATTCCAAAAGCGAGGTAAGATGGAGCTCTGTTGTTACGATTGGTCTGTTCTGAGCCCAACGACTTGTCGACAACGCGTCCGCCCGCGTCATGGTCTCATTTATTTTCAGCGCTCTGATCAAGGCAAGAATTGCGGACGACGCAGCGAGTGACGTAAGCTATTGGTCTGATCAGAATAGACGTCACGCCGAGGGCGCTCTCTAACTCTACAAGTGCAGGCCGCGCGCTTCAAAGAACCCGCCACGCGTCGGCGCGCGGTACTCGAACGGCAGCGCCGCGTCGATCTTGGCCTTGATCTCCGGCGTGAGCTTGTCGACGAACGCAAACGCCTTGAGGTTCTCATCGAGCTGCTCGACGGTCTTGGCGCCGAGGATCACAGTCGAAACGTGCTCGTTCGACGCGGCCCACGCGAGCGCAAGCTGCGCGAGCGAGCACCCGAGCTCATCGGCGATCGGACGGAGCTTTTCGACCCTGCCAATGAGCTCGTCGGCGTCGCCAATGATGAGCGAAAAGATGTAGCGGTAGAGCTCGTCGGAGAAGCGCGAGTCGGACGGAATGCCGTTGGCGTACTTGCCCGTGAGGAGACCAAACGCGAGCGGCGAGAAAGTCGTGAGGCCGAGTTTGTACTTTTGGTAGAGCGTCTGGAAGTCGACTTCGACGGTCGAGCGCTGGACGAGGTTGTACATGGGCTGCTCGACGATCGGACGGATCAAGCCGAGACGATCGGCGATCTCGCAGGCCGTGAGAATGTCTTGCGCCTGCCAGTTGCTCGTGCCCCAGTAGAACGCCCAGCCCTGGTTGATGATGAAGTTCATGGCGCGCACAATCTCTTCGATCGGCGTGTACTTTTCGGCGTGGTGGCAAAAGATCACGTCGACATAGTCGACGCCGAGGCGCTTAAGCGAGGCCTTGGCGCCCTCAATGATGTGCTTGCGGCTGAGGCCAACGTTGTTGGGCCCGGCGCGCGTGCCTTCAAAGATCTTGGTCGAAATGACAATGTCTTCGCGTGTCCAGACGCCATTCTCGATGCCGCGCTGGAGCACGCGGCCAACGACCTTTTCGGACGCGCCGGCGCCGTAGGCTTCGGCCGTGTCCCACACGTTCACGCCGTGCTCAAAGCCGCGGACGAAAATGTCGTACGCGCGGTCGACGTCGGCGTCGCCGTTGTTGTTGACCCAGCCGCCGAGCGCAAAGCGCGAGACGAGGAGTCCCGAGTCGCCGAGGAAGCGGTGCTTGATGCGGAGCGGAGATGCCATCGTGTCGGTTCTGTTGGTGTCGACGCAATTGCGATTGTGAGCGAGACGTTGTTTGATCAACGGTTTGTTGGAGGGAGGCGGACGCGAATGGGCCAATCAGGAAGGCGCAAAAAGGCGCGTCAGCGACTCCGCTGGTGGAGTTGGAGCGCCGCGTGATGGACGCGAAGAGCTCGGCAGCGTCGTCTGATACATTCCTACAGTATTCCTAATGAAGTGCTTCCAAGCCCACGTGCCTCTTGACGGTGGCGAGCGGTCGTGCAGCGGAACGGTTCCTGAGACTCGCCAGTCGACCGACGTTTTCGGTGCTTTGGGTGGACCTGTAGTTTCTTCGTCTAGTGTATAGCCTTCTAACATGGCAAACACCGTATTTACGAAAATGAGAGTGCCGAAGATTCGCAAGAGACTGCCTTGTGCCACGCGACCCCAGACCCAGTTGCAAAGACTTTGAGGACGACAGAGCCATGGATCGAATGAAGAATGGGAAGAGAGTTTATGATTAGATCACGTGCAATATGCAAGCGCTAGTATCTCCATGGCGGTGCTGTTAAAAGACAGCAACGTGAGCGCCGTGGCGAGGCTGCGCAAAGAAACTAAGAAAGTGATTAGAGGTCGTGGGCACGCGCATAGCGGAGCGCCTCGAGCGCGTCGGCCAGCGGCTTGTGCGTGCGCTCGATAAAGAGCATCGGGACGTTCTTGCCGACATAGTCTTTTTCGGTCTTCCACTCACGCAGCTCGCCGTCGTGCGCATAGGTGCATTCCATGGCGTTGCCGCGGCAACGCGTCGGGTGGCACAACTGGGTCTTGTACCACGGGTTGTACCAGCACATTTCTTCAAACGAGTGCGACTTGTGGCAGTTGGTGTTGCGGCAGCTCTCGGCGTCGACGCAGCGTTCTTTCTTGGTCTTCAGAAGAGCGTCAAGCAGGCGAATGCCCACGTCGACGTGGCAGCCGCCACAGTTGTTATTCTCGACTACATCGCGGCCATAATAGTGGCGGTATTGTTGGCACACGATGAGCTTGAAAAGTGGGTTGTAGCGCATGACTTCGAGATACGAGTGCGACAACCGACACTTCGGGTCGTGTCCGAGCGAGTAGCTACACAATTTCGCCTTGTCGACGACTTTCATGTGGTTGATCATGCGCGGAAACATGGCCATGCGCGTACGATCCGTTTCCTTGGGAACCTCGGATGGGCGGTCGTAGTAATACTTAAATGAACGTACAGCACCGAGCGCCGCTTGAGTCGGGACAATCGCCTTGTACACTGGCGTGAGGCTTCCTTGACTCAACGGCGACGTTGCAGCCTTGGACTCGTTGGGCGATCTGCACGTCGCGTTGGTTGTTGTAACAGCAGCAGCAAAGTTGAGACGGGTGGCGATGTCGTTCGATGATGAAAACGTAGTAACAGGGGTATGATTAATGGGTGCGGCGGCCGTGGGGCTCTGCAACTCGACTGTCGATAGAAGGATCTGAAGCGGCTGCTGGTGGGTCATCGCACTCGGGTCGATCAATGGAGATGATAACGTAGAGCCTTCTTGGATTACGGGCGTCGGTCTGTACACCTCGGCCGCGATCGAGGGTAACGCCGCTCCAAGCACCTTGAAATACCCGCACAGCTCGTACCGGTCGGCGTCGCTCAAGAACTCGGTCACGTGCGAGTCATCGTTGGTGACCTTTCGCACACCATGGCACGCACGGATCACACTTGATACGGCTTTGTTGAGAGTCTTGTAATAATTTCGATCTTGGAGATTCGTGTTCTCGAGGATTTCCTCGAGTGCACTCTCGACGCTTCCACAAAGGTCCCATAGCGTCGACAAGCTACCGTCACATCGCCGTGCTGATACCAGCTTCGCAAAACCGAGTTCCTTCAAGTATAGTTCGAGAAGATCTTCGGTCTTAATACGCACATTGTTCCCGTGGCGCGCCTCCATGTGCACGCGCAGTTGCAAGATAATGGCAATGGCTCGCTCTTTGGCTTGCGCGTCGCGGAACAAGTCCACGAGCCCTGCGTTGTTGACATGGTCGAAGGTCTCGTCCACGAGCGCGTCCACTAGCGGTCGGGCATCAGCGGGGGCAGTCGTGGGTGCACGTTCCAGGTTAGGCGCTTGTGGCTGCGATGCTGCTCCAGGGGCCGTTGTGGTAGTGACACACATTGTAAGTATTAGCGGCAGCAAGGATAGCGTGCTTCTAGCAGGGCGAAAGCGACACTGAGCATTTCGCCCCAAAGCCCAAACACGGATGGGTTGATCGACTCTCTCGCAGTGAGTATGCTACTAAGTACACGTAGAATAGTTCTGTGAAAGCAAACGTTTCCAACAGTATGGCGATTATACCGCATAAACCGTTCATGAAGGCTCTCCCGCAGAAGCGAGAAATGATTTGGCTTTGTTCAACTTGGCCAAAAGTTTTAGCCTTTGCCCAAAACCAAAAATTACCGGTCGTCTACCGGTAAAGTCGCATTGAGGACGGCACATGAAGAATGGGAAAAGAGGCGATGATTATTAGATCACGTGCAACATGCAAGCGCTAGTATCTCCACGGCAGTCCTGCTGTTAGACAGCCATGCGGGCGCCATGGTGAGGCTGCGCAAAGAGACTAAGAAAGCGATTAGAGGTTGTGCGCACGCGCGTAGCGGAGCGCCTCGAGCGCGTCGGCCAGCGGCTTGTGCGTGCGCTCGATAAAGAGCATCGGGAGGTTCTTGCCGACGTAGTCGTCTTCCACCATGGGTTGGCGCATGTCGGCATTTGGTCCGTCTTCAATATGGTAATAGTTGCACTCGAGCGGCGGCGCAATCTTCCCGCGTCCGCGCGCAATGTGTTCATGGCCGCGGATCACACACGGTCTCACCTTGAAATGCGGGTTGTACCAGCACAGCTCTTCAAACGAGTGGGACTTCATGCACTTGGTGTTTTTGCACGTGGCAGCCGACGGACAGTACGAGCGCTTGTCGCCGAGACACTCCAACGTCAGACCGGTATCGACGTGGATGCAGACGCACTTGTCGTCATCTGCGACTTGTTTGGACCAATAGTGCGTGAGTTGGCGGCATCTAAAGCGCTTGAACAACGGGTTGTAGCGCATGACTTCGAGATACGAGTGCGATCGCGGACAGATCGCATCATGATCGGGCGAGAACGGACACAAGTTGGCCTTGGGCACGACTTTCATGTGGTTGATCATGCGCGCGAACTGGACCATGCGCGTGCGATCCAATTCCTTCGGTAGATCGGAAGGGTAGTCGTGAAAAAACTTAAACGAAGGAACAACAGCGAGCGCTTCTTTCGTCGGTACGATTGCCGTGGACACTGGCGGCGAGGCGGGCGTCGCTCTGGGGCTTCCTTGACGTAACGGCGATACCGACGCTTCTCGACGCGCGTTCGTAGTACAGTGACAGGAGCGAAGCCAGGCGGAACTGGTGACTGCAGCGGCGGAGATCCGGAATCCAGCGGAGGCGCCTGGTCCGTCGTAACACCGTATCCATCATTGCGAGACGTAGTCGTAGCATAGTTGCCAGGTACAATCGAAGCAGGATTGCTTGGCATCGTCGTAGTCGTAGCTGCTGGAACCGGCGGCGTCGCCGAGCTTGCGCCATTCGCACCGTTACTGAGGCCCGCGGTCAATAATTGCAAGAGCCGCTCGGCATCTACACCCGCGCTGCTACCGTTACTAGAACCCGCGAGCAGCTGATTAATAAGCGCCAACCTCACATCCGCCGACGCTAGGTTGGTGATAGTGCTTGGAGCCGATGCGTCACTGTGGGCCGCGACTTCTGGCTTCGATGGCTTCAACTCGAGCGCGAGCGTCGGCATCGCGGCGCCGAGTGCACTAAAACAGCCGCACAACTCGAGTATTTCGGCATCCGAGAGCGGCAACGTGCCGGGCGAGCGAGCATTGCCGATCGTACGCACGTCGTAGCACGCCCAGTTGACTCGGTGCACAAGGCGGCAGAGGTCGTCAGTCGATGTGGTGAGGATCTGGAGCGCGTCCCTGAGGTCGTCAATGCGGTTTTCAAGACGGGGCCCACGGGCCATCGCAATCTCAAGATACTCCATGTACACGACGAGCAGCGCTTCAAAGTCGCTGAGGAGAAAGCTCCCTTGACGCGCGTCCAAGTGGCCGCGCAGGACGCGAGCGCGTCTTGCTGCTTGCGGTTGTCGCAGATCCAGCCCACGAGGCCAGACATGTTGTCGAGTGTCGCGGCAATGACCGTGTCGACCATCGACGGCTGCGCGCGCTCGAGCTCGTCGCGCATGGCCACCATTGCAGCACGCTGGCGCTCGGCGACGCGCGCTTGGACGATCTGGCGCATGTCGCCTTGGGTCTGTTGGAGCGCCTGGTCGATTGCGTTGTACAGCGCGCGGCGCTGCGCATCCTCAACTTCGCGGAAAACGCCGTCGAGCGCGAGCGCATCAGCGGCCGTCGGCATTGCTCCCCCGATCCAGTGTGTTCGGTTGGGACCGCAGACCAGCACTCTGCTCTGTCATTGCCTAATTTCGTGTACTCCACCTCAAAACAGGTATGCAGATCACGTCTTCCCCTCGCCGTCTCTCCGTCGCGCATGTAGCACTCGACCGTGCCGCGGCAGCGCGTCGGGTCGCACTTGGTGGGCGTGGCGGCGGATTTTATTAATACCAGCCATTTCCTCTCGCGCATGCGACAGTACGCGTCGCGACACCGCCCGCACCGTTCGTATGTGGTTTTGAGAATGGCATTGAAGCGATGACAGGAGCAAGTTGCCATCTAGTTGGTCCATTCAGGCGCTCGTGACGCCAAGCGATAGAAGAAAAGCGGACGCGCCTTCGGTTGGGTCCGTGGGAGGTGCAAAGGTGTTGTTACAACCAAACGCAATGGCTCGTCGCCGACAATGCGGGCAATGAATGTGTGCTCTTCGCCAGTGCCTTGTGCGTGCGCTCGTTGAATAGGTCCGGCGGGTCCTTCGAATCGAATTCAATGTGATTAAAGTTGCATTCGAGTGGCGGTGCAATCGTCCCGCAGCCGTCCTAGTGGCGTTGTCCACGTGGCGTGACACGTCTTCTTGGTTGCCTTGTTCGGTTATGAGCTCCGGAACGGTCTT
This sequence comes from Pythium inflatum, assembly GCA_023336345.1. NCBI lineage: Eukaryota > Oomycota > Peronosporomycetes > Pythiales > Pythiaceae > Pythium > Pythium inflatum. The sequence continues at coordinate 2,187 of JAADWR010000378.1, read as the reverse complement.
CTTCTGTGCATATCCTGCCTCTAAACCACTCACATGGTCAAAGTTGCCTTTGTGGTTGGTCAGTGGATCAGTTATGAAAGTCGGTGTTGTTCGACTGTTAGCGGAATCCTACGGATGAAAATTAAAAGAACTAAATGGGACCGCGCGGGTCCTGTCACGGGCTCCGACATAGAGCTGCTCGAGCTTGTCGGCCAGCTCCTTGAGCGTGGGCTCGATAAAGAGAATTTGGATGTTCTTGCCGATATAGTCGTCTTCGTTCGTTAACTCGCGCACAGTCTCTCCTTCGTGCGCAAAGAAGCACTCAAGCGGCGAGCGACGGCAACGTGTCGGGTCGCACTTGGCGGTCTTGTACGACGGGTTGAACCAGCACATTTCTGCAAACGAGTGCGACTTTTTGCACTTGTCGTCATCGCACTGGGCATCGCGGACGCAGCGCTTGCTCTTGGCCTCTGAAATGTCGCCCAAGAGGTTAATGCACATGTCGATACGGCACGCAACGCACCCGGTATCGTCGACATCGTCCAAACCGTGATAGTGGTCGCGTTGGCGACAATTGAACAACTTGTAAAACGGGTTGTAACTCATGACTTCCAGAGACGAACGTGACTTGGGGCAGGATGCGTCGTGGTCCGACGGGAAAAGACAGAGTGACGCCTGGAGGACGTGAGCCATGTAATTGAGCATGCGCTTGAACTGGTGCGTCTTGTTCGTCTCTTGCTCATTAGGCTCCGCTGGTCGATCATAATAACGTGTGTACGATACTGAGGCTTCCAATGCTGCTTGCGTTGGGGCGGTTGCGGTCGCTGTCGTCGCTGAGGATCTACTCGGACGAGGCGACAACATTGGCGAACGGGGAACCGCCTCGCAGCCACGCGTTTCGACCGGCGGTGGAGATGATAATGGTGTGCTACTCGTAGTAGCAGGGGTATGATTAGATGAGGCGGCAGTGGTGGGGCTCTGCTGTTGCTGCACAGTCCCTACATGCTGATTTTCTTGTAGGAGGTCATCGGCGTTCGTATTTGGGGGCACAATCTTCACGGCCTCAGCAACGCTTGCATGTGGACCAGTCGACGGCGACGGCGGCGGTGGGGGCAACTCTTCCGCAACGATCGGCATCGCCGCACCGAGCTCTATGAAACAACCGCACAGCTTGATCGCCTCTTCGTCCGTCATGTCCTCTGACGAACGCCAGCACCGGTTGGTGATCTTGCACACGTCTTTGCACGCCCGGATCACTCTGCTCACCGCGTCGTTGAGAACGTTGTTGATCTTACCAGTCCACTGGAGAGCGTACTGGAGGATATCAATTAAGTCCGAGAGCGTATACCAAGTTGAGAGTTCGTCCTCGATACCGAGCGCCAGGATGTAGAGCTTGAGAAATTCTTCAAACCAGGCGCCCGCCTCTTTGCCTTTGCTATTCGCCACAAGACCATTGAGGTAAAGAACAATGTCGTTCGCCTTCGTCCGCGTCGACTCCTCCGCCTTCGTCTGCTTCGAGTCGTAGGGGATCCAGTTAACGAGCCCGCGGTTCTCGGAAATGCTAAGACTCTGAGCCACAAGCGCCTCGAGGTGGGAAGGGGCGTCCCCGTCCGCGGCTTCAAGGAGCAAATCTTGGGTTAATGTTAGGTTGTTTGCTTGGATTGTGTCTTGGAGTCGCAAGACGTCCCCAACGGCATTGTCGCCAGTTTGCTCGAGTGCAGCGACGACAGTGCCGAGCGCGCTTTCTAGGTTAGTCGGTTGTGGCGCCGGTGGAGGGGCTTCGTCTGGAGGCGTAGGATGAGCGATGGCCATGTTTCTTGGTTTGACTAGGAACGCGGAATGGCGTGCGTATAGCAAGGCGAGATCGACACTGAGTGATTCGCCCGAAGTGGATCGGCTCTCTTGCGCTGAGTATGCCACTAAGCACGCGTAGAATAGCTCCCTGAGAAGGCTCTTTTCCTCCCGCTTCGATCCGGTCTCTCGAACGAAGTGAGAAAGGATTGCGATCTTCAAGTCAACACCGCCAGCCGATGTACCGGTAGTCTACCGGTGACAGACTGAGTTGACTCAGGAGACCTGACTCAGATCATCTGAGTTGTGGTGTGGTGAAGGAGGGTTCGCACTGAATGATGGGGGAAAGAGTTGATGGAACCCTGGTATGAATAGATGGCGATTACGAATGAATGAGGTGTATTAGTTACTAGAGAG
>JAADWR010000377.1:0-11021 GCA_023336345.1 Pythium inflatum | reverse complement strand
TTCAAATCCCACTGACCGACCAAGAGCAGCCGACAAGTGCGTACTGAAATGCTCGTGTGATTACGTGTTATTCATGCAAATATGTAGTGTGCGTCCTTCCTTCTTCGCATGGGGATCTTTACAGAACCTTGACGACGACCTTGCCGACCGCGCGGCGCGACTTGACACGCGCAATGCCGTCCACGAGCTTCTCGAACGGGACAACCGTATCGACGACTGGCTTGACCTTGCCCGCCTCAATGAGCTCACCAATCTTCACAAGGTCCTCACCCGACGACTTGCAGAACATGTACACCTGCGTCGCGCCAATGGGCGACTCAATCGGCGTTGGGATCTCCAACAGCGAAACGTAGCGGCCGTTGTGCTTGAGCACGACTTGCGCGTCCGTGTTCCACGACGCCGGCTCCATGCCGCAGTCGTAGATGAGATCAATCGAGTGCTTCTCGAGGACATCGACCCACTTCTGCGTGTGGTAATCGATCGTCTCATCAGCGCCAATCGACTTGACAAACTCCGAGTTCTTGGCCGACGTTGTGGCAACGACGTTGGCCCCAGCGGCCTTGGCAAACTGCACGCCGAAAATGCCCGTCGAGCTGCTGCCGCCCAACACCAATACGCGCTGGCCCGCCTTGATGTGGCCGTGCTGGTAAATGCCTTGGTACGACGTCAGGCCGACGAGCGGGACACTCGCAGCGTGGTCGTGGTCAATGTTCTTGGGCTTCGGGGCGACAAACTTGGCTTCAATGTCCACATACTCGGCGACTGTGCCCCAGTTGGGCACTTCAGCGCGCGAGTACACAAGGTCACCGGCCTTGAACGCCGTCACACCCGAGCCGACTTCGGCGACGACGCCCGAGACGTCAAAGCCAAACTTGTACGGTTTCTCGGCGCTCGGCTTGCCGCCCGTGAGGTACTCGCCCCAGAGCTCAACGGCCAAGTAGTCGATCGGGTTGATCGACGCGCTGTGGACCTTGATGCGCACCGACTCGGCCGCGAGCGTGCCCGTGGGGACCTGGGCGATCTTGAGCACCTCCTCGGGCTTGCCGTACGCCTCGTAGACAAAGGCCTTGTAGGTAGCAGGGACCGACGCCATGATGAACAAGAGAGGAGAGGAGAGGAGAAGGGGACTTGAGTGCTCGAGGGCAAAAGAAGGAATGAGGACGATCGACCGACTCGGCCGTTGGGGGGGAGGGCGATCCAGTTGGATCCCACAGAGACACGCCGCGGCGAAGACGCGGCACTGAATGATCTCGACAGGCGTTGAAGTTGGATCCCCTAAAAAGCGCTTTCTGGGTCTGTGCTTGAGATCCCTAATATCAGTACGCAATCTCCACCAATCGTTGGGAGCTGTTGGTCCTTCGAAACTTGATGGCTACCAGAGTGATGGTCGTTCGAAATTAAGTCTCAGCAACGATGATGAGCTCATCAGGATTTTCTCGAGCCAAAAACCCACACCAGACGTTGACGATTCCGTTTGGCTTTCGAAGCCGCCGTCGTCAACAGACGAGTTTACATACAACGGCTGTGAAAGGCGCATTCCGTGATCAAGCGCCAGATGGCTCCGCATGATGATGAAGGGCGCGCGTTTACACGACCAAGACGCGCAGTTTTGAGACATCAATGCGTTCTGGTTCGCTCGCCTATCGCATCTTTGTGGCTGTAGGACCGAAATCCCGTAGCCGCTGACACCAGTCGATCAGTGACAATGACCGCGAGTGTGGTGCGTGTCCGCGCCGGATCTTCTCATGCTCATGGCATTGGAAACCACCAGTGCGGACTGACCTTGGAGGTTGCGATCCATCGAAGCGGGATCTCGAAGATTCCACCCGAGAGGTGTCACGCGGGACTCGTGTGATTGGCCACAACATGACAAGATCGCTTGAAAACATGTCGATGATGTAAACGTTCGACGTTGCGTCCATCCCCTGCACGCCGCAACAGGCGATCTTTCGAGGCAAGCCACGAAAGTCTCAGCTCGCCAGCCGAAGCCGACGTCGATTCATTCGGTCATTCTCCAAACCCCCAGCGCCCGCGCACACTCCTTCTCCCTCCTCTTCCTCTCTCCACCATGTCGGCTGTCCCCGCTACCTACAAGGCCTTCGTCTACGAGCAGTACGGCAAGTGCGCCGATGTCCTCAAGATCGGCCAGGTCCCGGCCGGCCCGCTCGCCGCTGGCTCGGTCCGCATCAAGGTCCACAGCGCGTCGATCAACCCGATCGACTACCTCGTCGTTGAGATGTGGGGCGAGTACCTCACGGGCGGCAAGCCGAGCGCCGAGAAGCCGTACAAGATTGGCTTTGACGCCGCTGGTGTCGTCGCTGAAGTGGGCGAGGGCGTGACTGCCTTCAAGGTCGGCGACGAAGTGTACTCGCGCGCCGAGAACCCGAACTTCGGTACGGTCGCCGAGTACGTCGACATTGAGGCCAAGTTTGTCGCCCCGAAGCCGAAGAACATCGACTACGACCACGCCGCCAGTGTCCCGCTCGTTGCGCTTACGTCGTACCAGGGTCTCTTCCAGCACGGCAACCTCAAGGCCGGCCAGCGCGTCCTTGTCTTGGGCGGCAGCAGCTCGTGCGGTATCTACGCGATTCAGTTCGCCAAGGCCACGGGTTGCCACGTTGTTGCCACTACGTCGGCCAAGAACTCGGAGTTTGTCAAGTCGATTGGCGCTGATGAGACGATCGATTACCACACGCAGAAGTGGGTTGATGTCCTCGAGAAGCACTCGATTGACCTCATCTACGACTGTGGCATGGAGCCGGCGTCGTGGAACACGGACGCGCAGGTCGTGCTCAAGCACAACGGGCGCTACGTGTCGCTCCTCCAGATCCCGGAGCCGATCGAGTCGCCCATTGGCGCGACGCAGGTGTACATGTTCTGCAAGTCGTCGGGTGAGGACCTTGTGAAGATTGGTGAGCTCATTGAAGCCGGCAAGGTCAAGCCGGTCGTTGACTCGGTCGTGCCGTTCGAGAAGCTTGTGGAGGGTATCGCCCGCGTGCAGTCGCGCCGTGCCGTTGGCAAGGTCGTCGTCAAGGTCCTCTAAGCGATTTACATGAGACCCTCGCACGAGGAGATACCGTACTAGAGTCGTTGTAAGCTAATCCCAGCTCCATCATGATCCAACGCTTCAAAGTCACACGTGCATTATATTGTTTTCTGAAAACGGTGCGAAGGAAAAAGATCTCGCACCAACACTTGTGGACTCGCGCTACGGCTCGGCTTCATCTTCGTGCGGCAGCTCTTCGACTTCGCGACAAATGACTCTTGTTCGGGTCTGTGGCGTCGATGCAAACATAATGATGGTCGCTTTCACGTCGTCGGTCAACTCATACATCGGGCAGTGAGCAGCGCACCGCTGCAAGCTGCCGAGAAACGCGAGTTGACTGGCTACTGAGAGCACTTCGCGAGCATCTCGGTGGACTTGTGGTTATTGGTGTGTGCCAGGCGCATGTAGCTCGACTGCACCGGCGTTTGGATGGTATAATCGAGGTACTCAATCGACGAGTCGGCGAGCAGAGCGTCGAGCTCCTCGAGCACAGCGTCGCTCACCAGCCCAAGGCGCAGACCCCGTAGTTTTGTCTCCTTGATGCCTTTCGCTCGAGCGAGCTCGCGGCGCAAGAAGCCATTCACCGCTGGATCTGGAACCTGCACTTGTCCAATACCGAGGGTTTGTAGCGGAATGCCTACAGCACGCGTTCTTCAAATGGTGCCATCGACTCCATTGTCACATTGGACACCGTGAGGTACTGGAGACTTGGAGTCACGTCAAACACATCGAGAATGTGGTTTTCGTCCAAATTCACAATCTTCAGGCAGAGTTTCTGCAGCGTTTTGCCGCCCACGAGTTCGACAAGCGCTGTAAGCTGAGCCTGAGAAGTCGTGTCACGATCTTCTGCTGTATTCGAGCGACTTGAGGGGCGACAGTGTGTCCTCGTCAATCACGCGTCGCAATCGTGTTGTTTTCGCGCGTTTTGAGGGCAGCGCCGTGCTTGGGACATGGCAAATCCCACGTCCTACGATCAGCACGCACGTTGTTTCGGCTTCTTCATAGATCACGAACGTATCTGTGTACTCCTCCGCGTCGATGGTGTACAGAGCATCGTCATGTCCATAGTAGCTCGTGATGCTCGTGCCATCTGGAATGAAAACTTCTCTTGGCACGCGGTTCGCGGGTCTCGACGGTTGCGTGTGCGGCGCATAGATGGAAGCAAAGTAGTGATGCGGATACTCGTGCGCGACTATATCCAGGATATCGTCCGTGTCTTCTTCCGTGAGTGCAACACCGCACACTGTCAGGCGCTCGACCGATGTCGTCGAGTCCCGGCTCAGCGCACGAGGGCAATCCACGGCCACACCCCTCGTGGAAGCGACTCACCCATCTCGGCTGTGAACAGATCTCCTCTCGAGCCAATCGCTACTTGCTCGACGCCACGAGCATGCATCAATGCTGAGCACAGCAAGGCGAAATCCGGATGCCCGACCTCCCACAACGGCGCAGTGATTTTCTTGACACCATTTGCACCATGACCGCACAACGCTCGCACAAATCGGGCATACTTTTCACGCCACGCGGGTGACATGAGATCCCCTAGTACCAAGTGTGGGCGACATGCGAGATGGAGGTGGCCGATGGGAATTCCGAGTTCAAGAATGCGTTGCAGAATGTCGAACTCGCTCGATTTGGTCATCGTGCAGCGAATCGACGACGAACCGAGGGCGCTCGTCACGCGTTTTCGCCGTAGCGTTGCGGAGATGAATCGTCAGCATAGCTTCCACTGCTTGCAGAAACGTTGCTGCGCGGACCGAGAGCAGTACACCCAGTCGAGGGAGTACGACTTTCGTCGACGCGAGATCGCACAATCGCGCATAGTCACGCTCAAAGGCCTCGCAATAGTCTTCTGCAAGAAGCCGCGGTACGAGATTGTCTTCGAGCGACTCGAACTGGCTGTAACCTGCGTTGAACTTGGCCTCAAGCTTGTGCGCCGTTAGATCCATCCACGGCGGCACGACGAATCCGCTGAGAGTACACAGCTTGCTGATCCACGCATCGTAATCGACGCTTGCGAATGCTCCGATGAGCAGCATCGCTTCCCGCGACTGACACACCTGAGCATCGCGTGCCGATGGGGATCGGTCGCTGTCGAAACTGTATCGGCGCCAGTCGACGTGCAGTCGCCAGTCGGTCGCCGGGTCGCGACCAAAGTCGAGCGCGTCTTCTGTGTCAGCCCGCCAAAGGTTGTCCACCTCAATGTGGCCGTGCAGGAGCGCGAACCACGGATCCAAGAACGACCACATGTTGTCGTCACTCGACCGCGACGACATGGTCTCACCTCTCTTCCTGGGAAAGGATTGGAGTCGATGAACTTATGGCATGTCGTTCTTGCGAGGTGATGTACCCATGTGAGAAAAGACGGTTGCCCTAAAACTCGGTTCCATCGACTTCGCGACAGATCACGGTTCTCACGTACGGCTTCGATGCAAAGCCAACCACGAGCGCCTTGAGATCGTCTGTCAAATGTACTCGGCAATGACGCAAACCGCCGAGAAATGCCAGTTGGCTGGCGGCATCGAGTGGCTCTTGAATGTCTCCCGTGGGTTTCTGATGGAACGACTTCAACCGCGTGAAGCAAGCTTGCACCGGCTTCAAGACGGTGTACTCCAAATATCGGAGAGACGAGTTCGCAAGCATAGCCTCAAGCTTCTCCAACACCGTGTCACCCGTGGGTCCGATGCGAAGTCCCAAGAGGTTCTCGTCTTCGTCTTCGTCGGATGTGCTGCGATTAAGCACCGTGTGCAAGTAGTCGATCAAGGCTTGATCGGGAACAAGTTGCTTTCCGAGCTCGAGCGATTGCAAGCGAACACCAGCGTCGTGAGCATCTTGCAACACAGCCATGGATGACATGTCAACACCAGACACTGCGAAAAGCTTGACGTTCGGGCACATTTCGAGCACGCCGCGAATGTGCCGTTCGCTGAGGTTTGGGACCTCCAGTTGCAACCGCTGCAGCGTTTTCCCCGCCGCGTACTCGAGAAACGACCGTAATTGATCCTGGGACGTCGTATCTCGCAGGTCCGTTGAAAACTTGAAGGATTTCAGCAGCGATGACGAGACGTGATCGCGCGCTTGTCGGCGTCGGGACGACTTCAGGCGCTTGGACGGCAGTGCACTGGTGGCAACTTGACAGAACCCACGTCCAATGATCAGCACGTGCGCGACGCCGGCTTCTTCATACACGACGAATGCCTCGGTTTCGTGCTCCACGTCGATCGTATACTCTTCGTCGTCAAACCCATAGTAGCTCGAGATCGTCGTACCCGCTGGAATCGCAACTTTTCGGGGCACACGACTTCCAACTGTGTCTGTTTGACCACGTGGTACGTGTTCGGACACATACGCATGAAGCGGGTACACGAGCGCCGTCATGTCAAAGACTTCGTCGGCGTCTTCGTCGGTGATCGGAACGCCGTACACGGTGAGCGCTTCGACCGACGACGTCGAGTCTTTGCTCATCAGCGACAGCGCAATCAACGACCAGACACCAGGCGGAAACGGATCGGCGACTTCATTCATCTCATTGTCCTGTTCGATACCAAAGGTGACGTGTCGAACGCCGCGTGAGTGTTGCAGAGCTGAGCACAGCAAATTAAAGTCGGGGTACGCGACTAAACCAAGAGGGATCGTGATCTTGTTGGCACCACTGTGTCCCGTTGTCCCATAGCCGCAAAGAGCTCTCGCAAACTGAGCGTACGCTTCTCGCCACGCGGCCGATTGCTGGTCTCCGTCGCGACCGTCGGGTAAAAACACGTGCTCGATGGGGACGCCGAGTTCGAGGATGCGCGTGACTGCTGATAGTAGCGTCGAGTCGGACCGCATTCCATAAACGATCAAATCAAGTGAATCGATAGCAAAGCGAGGGCATTCATGGTCAACATCGCCCTCTTGCAAGCACGTCTGGAGCATGTCTTCCAGGACGCCGAGCAATTCGCCTTTCGAGACCCCAATGAGAAAGCGAAGGCGCGGCATGAGGTCATCGCGCTCGTCCTCGTCTTGGCACAGATTCATCAGACGCTTGTAGTCGCGACTAAAGTCGTCCGTGAACTCTTGCTGTAGCCAGCACGTGAAGTCGTTTGGCGACGGCGCAACAGCTTCGCTGAACGCGATGATAAAGTTTGCGCCGAGCGCATGCGTCGTCGTGTCCATGAACGGCGGGACGATAAACCGACTGACCTCACGGAGCTTGCGCACCCACACGACATTGTCGATGGAAGCGAGGACGCCAGCGAGCAGGAGCGCTTCGCGCCACCGGCGGAGCGTCGAGCCTCGGTCTTCGGCGCGGACGCTGCTGAGACCGAGGAACCAGTCGACGCGCAGCCACCAGTCGGTCTCTGGATCGCGCCCAAACGTTAGTGCGTGTTCCGTGTCGGCGCGGTCGGGATCGAGCACCGAGATGCGGCCGCGAAGGCTCGTGAACCACGGATCCAGGAACGCATACGCGTCGTTGTCGTCTCCCATCTTGTCCATCGTGACGGTCTCCGCTTTAATTTGGTTGGTTTTGGACTCAGGGTCTCAGGTGCTCTGAGTCTGGGCGAAGAGCTCCGAAACGACGTGTGAGACGCCATGGTGCCGCGCACATTAAGAAGACCAAGCCACAAGCACCCAAGGCTAAAGGAGAATGGGCGTTCCTCGTGCCATGGTTCCGCGTCCTCAAGGGGCTCGTCAGTGTCGCGGATGAGGAGCGCGTGGACACGTTGTCGCTGGATAGTGGGCGAGATCCTGAGACCGAATCTCGTGGGACGACGAACTTCACGACGCACCTGCGAAGCGACAACTACAACAGCGTCGCTGCCGTGAAGCTCTTTTGCTCACATTCTCGCAGAAGTTGACTATACTACGTGGCTCCTGCACCTTCAAAAGACCTGCGACTTTCAAGCCCCGCGGTTTGTCGATCTCGAGAGTCAGCGCGTTCGACCCAAGTTCCGCTTCATCTTTGACAGTGACGACGACTCGGACTTCTTTGGAGCCCCGAGCGAAAGCGGAGATGGCGAAAGCGACAGCGACGGAGAAAACCACGAGTTTCCGATCGATTGGGAAGGGCGTGTGGAGAACCTCTTTGGTGTCGAGTCGTTCAGTACCAAGTATCTCAAAGACCACAAGCTGGCCGTGGAGAATCTACAGAAATTTCGGATCCCGTGTAGGTTCCCACGGATCCAGCAAGTGCTACGCTCGCCGCCTCAGAATGATACCGCGTATCTCGAGAGTCTGGAGACGACACTCACGAAGATTCAAGCAGCAGCATCCCCCACTCATCCTGGTTTCACGCTCGACTCGATGCTCACCTGCGATATGGACCGGGCGCGCGTTCGCCTTGTTCAGCAATGGGTCATCGACGTCGGTCGACAGTTTGACACTCAAGGGATTCTGTTTGCGCGAGAACCAAGTCTCCGCTATCGAAGAAGTCGTAAAGGCGGATACTCCGTGGCCGCTTTTGCTGAAAACAATCGAACGAGACGGCAGGACCGACCTCCCGCGCCTAACTTCTGTTCGTATTGCAAAAGGCACCTCGATCACTTGGCTCGCCAACTCATCCAGTGAGCCTGTGACCTATGACGCTCCAACACAGCTGGACGGGATGGTTGTGGTTGAAGAGCTCGAGGCAGACAAGCAGTGTGTGTTTATCGCTGGCCATGGTCTTGTTGCCGTACCGTAACACACGCGGCCAACAAAGAATGCGCGAAAGACGCCGACAATCGAGCTACCATCGTTGGTTGAGAAAGCGTTTAAGTCATCATTCAAAGCGTTCAAGATCAAATCGACGCGTGGCGACACGACGTCCCAAACTTCACTTTCGCGTTTGCTTGAGGTGATTGGTCCATCCCTAACCAGTCTCCGCGTCAAGATCCCCAACATTGACGACGCATTGGCTGAGAGAATGCTCGTCGCGTGCCCCCACTTGCACCACTTGACGCTCGCGAACGTGACGGTTTCCTCGATCAAGACTGTTGAAGACGCGTACGATCGGGGAATGCCATTGCCGTCACTCGCATTGAAGCAGTGGAACGTGCCAAGTACCGAGTTGGACGGCTTCCTCCAAAAACTGCGAGACAAGACGTCACCAATGTACAAGGCGCTTCAGCGTTTGCGCATCGGGAAGCGCTGGCCAGCGGCGTTCCCGCCGTCGACGTTTAAAGCCATCGAATCGATGCTGCGAGGCCGAGGCTCGACCACCTTGCATACTATTCACCGTGTATCAAGGATACGGACGCAGAGCGGATGGACGAGTATCGCGGCACTCACGTCGCTGGTCGTGGCACCGCTCTCGCACGAGCGGCTCGCGTAGCGTTTCTCGAAGGCGTGTTTCACATCGCAAAGACCAACCCTGCACTTGCTCTAAACGACCTCGTGAAAGCGAAAAGCGTCGCATTTGCCGGCAACGCTCAGCGTCGTGAAGTCATTTGCTGGGAAGATCCGCTCATGGGCGGCGGCAACCCGATGATGCGGTTCCACAAATGGTAACTAGGAACTTCAACAGCGTTAATTAAATCCGATACATTCTAGTGATCGAGACTTGCCCGATTCCTACACCATCATAAGGACTGTGGAGGCGAGCACAAGGACCGACGCCCATTTCCAGCCCATTGTTGGTGCGCTGCTGTTGGTGGTTCCAGGCGCTGGTTTGCCCTTGGCGACGCAGTTGACGCCGTCTTTGCAGTAAAAGCTCACAGTCTTCGCGTCCTTGTCAAACGCCGAGTAGTACGCCCGCAAGAACGGCGCGCCGAGGATCCACTCGGAGTTGTACGACGTGTTGCGGTTCTGCGGAGCGATCATCACCATGACGCTGCGCGTGTCGCTCTTGGGAATCGGGACGGTATAGTCAGTCGCATTCAATGTGAACGTGCGATCGCCCAGCGTGAACGACAAGGTCGGGAGCTTGACCCAGTCGTAGCACTGGTACAAAAAACCTTCACTGATGCCGTTCTGCGTACTCTTGTAGCACGCCTGGCGGTCGATACCGGCCATGACGCTGGCCCAAATGTCCTTACCCAACTGCAACACTGGCGACGACGCCGCGACGGTCGCGCTGCACGGAGAAGTGGGCGAACACTCGGCGTTGATCGACGCGCCGCTGTTCGTGAACCCGTCGATCTTGACGGTCCAGCCCGTCTCGGTCGTCGCCGGGAGCTTGGTCTCGATGAGCTTTTCCTTGGCGATCAAGTCAGTGTCGACGCCACCAGGAAGAAGGAACGACCCGTCGTCGGCGCTCGTGTTGCTCACGTAGATCGAGTACTTGGACCACGGAATGGTATCCAACTCCTTCGTGACGTTCTCGTATCCCTTGGGCGCCGCAGGGCCGAGTCCAAACGCACAGTTGGCCACCTTGGACATAGCTTCAAACACGTGGAGGATCTCGCCCCCGCAAATGCGACCAGATTTGAACGACGGGATCGCGATGCCGGCAAACGTGAGGTTCCCAGCAATCGCGTCGGCATGGACCGTGCCGTCGTCCGATGTGAGAAGCGGGATCGTCAGCCGCGATGTGCACTCGTACGGGCACGTCTCGTTCCATGGATCGCGCGCGCCAATTTGGCCGAGCAGGTGGTACTGGCACGTGTGCGCGAGGCCAGGGAGCGTCGTGTCGAGCACGTACGTGCGCGGGATGCCGTTGAACGTGCCGTTGAACGTCATGTAGCCATAGGTCGAGTGCGTGAGCGGGATCTTGGCCGTGTCGGCGAGGAAGCGGAGAGCCATGGTGTCAAAATGAAAATGCGAAAATGAGGGAATCGAGCAATCGAGCCAGCAGCAAAGTGTCTCTCCCGTCGCCATCCAATTGCGTTTGCTGCCAACTTGAGTGGTGATTGGATACTGACTCACAACTAAAGTGAGTAATTGCAGCCGTGACGTGGCCGGCCCGATTATGCAAATGAGGCCACCAGCTGGCAAAGGCTAGGTCTCTTCAACTTGATACATCGCGTCAACTTCGCACAGTAAAACGCGTGCATGATTCGTTCATGTAGCAATGCAG
>JAADWR010000376.1:0-11046 GCA_023336345.1 Pythium inflatum | reverse complement strand
GCGCATGTATCGCAACAATCTGTGACCCCGTTCGCGATCGTTGAAATCCCACTCGTTCCGATGATCAGTACCTCTTTCTCGAGCGCATAGCACGTGCCAGGATGACGCGTCGTTGGTTCGGGTGTTGTCACTTCCGCTGTTGTTGGCTCAGGCGTTGTCGGCTTCGTTTGCACAGGAGTTGTCGGTGTCGGCGTTCCGTCTTGACAAATGGTGCCATCGCACAGGCTGGTAGCAGTACCCGCAAGTACGCAAAGCGTAAGTAGCAGCGCGCGCGTGATCCGCATGGTTGTCGACTGGAACCCTGAGCGCAAATCGGAGAATGAACACACTCAAAGAAGAGTGTGCCAACGTTTCTTTATCGTGTCTCGGCCTGTTGTCCTCACAAAAGCCAGTCTGCCTTTCATGCCTGAGATGTACCCATCTATGGGTTCACAATGTCCGGTCCACACACATAACCGGTCCTTACCACTAATGACCACCGAGGTCTCTGTGAGTGCCAACTGTTGGGCGACGCATTTTGCGATTTGCGTTCCAAGTCTCCACCCAGATGAGAGCCATTCACGCGTTGTTCTTCGCTGCAGCGAGCGTCGCGACGGCGGCGGCGACAGGAAACCAGCAGCAGACACTCTGTCACGACGTCATGCCCGAGCCAACGACGCCCGTCCCACCGACGTGCTCCAAGGTCTCAGTTGGCATCGCGTTTGGAAGTGATGACGGCGATAACCTGATCAACCCCAGCCCGCGCGACCTTGCGTCGTGCTGTGCGACGTGCGCGGCGACGCGCGGGTGTCACGCCTTTGTGCACTACGACCCGATCCACATGAGAAACCAGTGCTTCTTGATCACGAGCAGCATTACGCGCACGGATGCACAGGCAGACAGTATGTCGGGTTATGTCGACACGCCCAAGCCGTGCCTCTTTGAACCAGTTGGAACAAAGCTGGTCGGCAACGTTTACGACCAGGCTTTGGCCGGGAATGCCGACGCTTGCTGTGGCCGGTGTGGGTTCTCGGACCGTTGCGTTGCGTACAACTTTGACTCAAGTCGTGGAAGGTGTGAGTACTTGGACTCGGTCTCGGACAAGACCACGAGCGCCGGGTGGATCTCCGGAAAGAACCAGTAGCGAGACGGTGGTGTGCAACTATACCATCGCCTTGTGCTCACTAACACGTTGATCGAAATCTCTCCAGTGTCTCGTAGATATGACATATTGGTTCTATAAGGGGTGAAACGGAAACGCTTGATACGAACACCTCCTCGAAACGTTTACTCCACCCTAGTACAGAAAACAAATGTGCTATGATCTCATAAAGACCTACGGCCAGATCGGTACGGCGGTGTGCCGGCTTGGTCGCTACGCGTTCAAGAAGATATGCTGTTGGAAGACAGTGACGAACTCAGACGGTGCCGGCCATCCACTCGGTGTCCTGAATGACTCCTTCAATGTGGTGGATGATCACACACTCGTGGGTTTGAGGGTTGTAGTTGTAGCCCGAGCACTTGCCGTTGTAGTAGTTCTCGCAAACTGCACAGCAACCTTGGAAATCGACCGTGTTCGTTCGATTGTACTCGAATCCAGAAAACCTCTTTCGTCCATTTTGAAGCTTGCACTGCCTGGGTACGGACACGAAACCCGACGCATACCCAAACGCTGTTCCCTTCGTGATGGTGCCGTACATGAGCAGGCAGGCACCATCAATAGTAGCCACAAACGCCTGGCACCCTGTCCGGGAAGCGCACGCATCGCAGAACCAGTGGCATCGTTCGGGTACGCAACAACCGTAGTCGTTCCGTTCAGCAGCACGTCTTTCTCGACCGCATAACACTTGCCGGGATGCGGCGTCGTCGGCTCCGGGGTGGTCGGCTCAGGCGTCGTTGGCTCGGGTGTTGTCGGTTCTGGCGTCGTGGGCGTCGGTGTCACTGGCATATGCGATGTTGGCTTGGGCGTCATTGGATCCGGTGTCACCGGCTTGGTTTGCATGGCGTCGTGGGCGTCGGTGTTCCGTCTTGACAAATCGTGCCACCGCGTGCGGCAGCAGTCCCGACGAGCAGGCCCACAACAAATGTCACCGCGCGAATGATCTTCATGAACCGGGTGCTACTCGGAGAATGAACAGACCCAGAGAAGAGTGCCTACGTTTATCTGCTGTGTCCACGAGGTTCAGCATCCAATGGCAGTCGCCATGATCAGCACGTGTTGACCGCTAACATTGTTGCAGACGTGTATCCTTATCCGCCGGCTATCGGTTTTCGTAGAGTCCGAATAACGTCTTTTTAAACCCTAGCTTCAAGCAAACCTCAGCGTACGATTTCACCAGAAGATTCATTCTCGCGCTATGTTGACGCCATACATGATGGTTGGGTACCTGAAGTGCACCCATGTGAGGGTTCCTAGTTCCCCTTTGCAAAAACCGTCCATTCCAATGTCGAGGCGTCTCTGTGTAGCGATCACTTTTCGATTTGCAGTCCCGAGTCTCAACTCCGATGAGAATCGTTCGCACATTGCTCTTCGCAGCGGCAGTCATTGTCACCACGGCTGCAGCTTCAGGAGCCCAGCAGACGATCTGCCAGGACGGCACGCCCGAGCCAACAAAGCCTACGCCCACAACACCCACGCCAACGACGCCAACTCCTGTACCAACGACGCCAGAACCAACAACGCCCGAGCCAACGCCACCAACGTGTGCGAAACTCGAGGCCGGCATCTACTTCAAAGGCGACTTCCAGCTCCCCATCGGCTATTCCGACGTCGAGCAATGCTGTGCGACATGTAACGCGTACCGCGGGTGCAAGGCGTTTGTGATCTCCGGCCCTCCGATGTTCATGTGCGAGATCATCTTTGGTAACGTCACGGAAACGAGCCGAAAGGAAGGGTACACGGCCGGGTACCTCAACGCGCCACAACAATGCCTCTTTCAGCCGGCTGGAACCAAGTTCGTAGGCGACGTGTATTACGAGAGAACGTTTGGATCCGCGGGCGCGTGCTGCGGCGAGTGCGCAGTTGACGCGACGTGCTTTGCGTACAACTATGACACGAGTTCGGGAAACTGCCAGTTCTTGAAATCCGTCACGGACAAGACAGCGGGTGTTGGCTGGATCTCCGGGATGAAGCAGTAGGCATTGGTGGAGGCAAAGAGCCCATATGAATACATTTGCGTTTGCACGAGGGAATCACGAGCCACCGAAGGTCGCCAATGTTTCCTGAAAGACCGTCTCCACCTCGCGTCATGGAACCAGCATTGACTCGAAGGAGTCAGTTCAGAAGCCGATATCAAAATCCAGTCTAAACACGCACAACTCGCAGCGTGAGTCACACCGACCGAAATGTCGACAGCGTACCCACTTGTGGCTTCGATCGTGTAGGGTTTTTGCAGCACTGGTTCAACCATCACTCGATGCTGCTGATGCTTCGTTCGATTTTTGAGCGCGCTCTCTCGTGACCACTTTTCGATTTGCCGCCCCACGCCTCGATCCAGATGCGATTCGTGCGCGCGTTGCTCTTCGCGGCCACGATCATCGCCACACTTGCAGCAACAGGGACTCGGCAGACAATCTGCCAGCGAATAATATCGGCTGGACTGGGTTGGACGAGAGCTTGAGCTGGCTTGGCGCTTGACAATCCGGTTCCAGCCACAATAATTGGGCTGCACCAATAATTGGGCGATGACAGCTCAAGAGGGAACGACATCCCTTTCGCCGCCAGAAAACCATTTTTCCTTCGCCTTTGGTCCCGCAAAAACAGCAATTCGGCTTTGGTATCGGCGACCCGCCATTGCACAACAAAGACGTGCGCGATCTTTAGCAACATCACGAAGATGACGGAGCTCAACGGCATGACCTCGGGCTATGTCGACTCGCCACAGTCATGCCTCTTTGAGCCGGAAGACATCAATTGCTGGCTGGATCTCGGGGAAGAAGAACACATCGGTGGCGGACAGAGACAATGTGTACTAAATGCGATTTGCGTCCCCAAACGTGCGGTCGCTGTTCATGTTGGGGACATTGCATCGCGTACATTTTAGACCGGAGACATGAGCTATGTTGGCTCTTGGACTCTGTGAGTTGCAAGATGTCGAGTATCGGCTGGATCTTGACTACAAGAACCCACAATCAGCGGAGCGTAGGTGTCGTACCAAGTGCGGTTTGAATACGAACTTACGACGCATTATGTGAGAACAAAACGCACGGTTGCGAGCACTTACAGCTACTTCGAAGTACTAAGGTGATTCGCGTTCCACACGTTCTCTACGTCGGTCGGTCCCCATGGGACTTTTGCATTTCTGACCACACTGCTGGGCGACATGATGACCTTGATGTCCGCGGATGCTTGCTGCGGTGCCTGTTGGATTGACGGGTCGTGCTTTGCGTGTTCGTACAACTATGGCACGAGCTCGGGAACGAACCAATCTAGGGCTTCGAGTAGACAAGACAACGAGCGCTGGCTGAATCTCTTGGAGGAAGACTTGCGTGATGTGAGAGGGACTATATACCGGTAAATGTACCGTACATTTGCGTTTCCACAGCGCCACATCCAACTCTTGACTCGAAGATGTCAGGTCAGCCGCTGATGTCAAAGTCCTCACAGCCTGTATGGCCACTGCATCGACTGTGCCACACCGACCGACGCATGGAAGCGAATCCACTTGTGGCTTCATTGGTGTCGTTTTTTTTCGACAGTATCTCGCTGGTCCGACATGTCCCATCACTGGATGCGCGACTAATGCATCATTCGAGTTTGAGCGCGTTCCCTCGTGAGCACTTTTCGATTTGCGGTCTCGACGCAAATGAGAATCGCTTGCACCTTGCTCTTCGCAGCCGCGGTCACTGCCTCGGCCGCGGCGACAGGGACCAAGCGGACAATCTGTCAGGACGGCACGCCAGAACCCACGACGCCAGTACCAACGACGCCAGTACCAACGACGCCGGAGCCGACGACGGCAACTCCAGCACCAACGACACCTGCACCAACGACGCCAGCGCCAACGACACTCGCGCCTTCGACGCCTGAGCCAGCGCCAACGTGCACGCAAGTCGAGGTTGACGTCGAGTATGACAGTACCCCGAACGCATAGTTCTCGTTTCACCCTTCCACCCTTGACGGGTGCTGTGCGACGTGTGGTCAGACGCCTGGGTGCCGAGCGTTTACAACGACACGATTGTGCACGTGCAGACTGAAACCTGCGAGTTGATTTTCACTTTCGGGAACAAAAGGAAGTACTCCGGCACACGTCGGCCTACGTCGATGCTCCAAAGCTGTGCACCTCTGAGGCCGATACGCTGCTCCGGGGTAATGCGGATCATCACGAGTATACGGAGACGGCGCACGACTGCTGCGGAGTCTGTGCGTCCCAGCATCTCAAAGGGTACAAATGTGTGGCGTTCAACTATGACCCGACGGAGAAATTCTGCTACATCTTGACATCAGTCGCGAACAAGACGGCGAGTCCTGGTTGGTTCTCGGGCACAAACGCATTGGGAGCTTGATTAAAGCGGAATGAATGTCCGCCATCGAGCATTCCGTGCGTTAGTCGTGTTTTGTGTTTGCAACGACAGAGGCAGCTCAACATCCATCTGGGATGGTCTTGTACTGACAGGATCGACCAGTGGACTCGAAGGGTCCAGCGCAGGGAACCGTGACCGTTTGATTTCAAGGACTGTCGGGTGATGCCATGCTATCGCTGATCAGTATGCGTCCCAGACTTTCCGTCACGGTTGGCATCGTGATAAGTTCGTTTTCCAATACGAACTTAGCAGACTTTCTCTCCAAACTTGAAGAAGAGCAACGATGGATGCATCGACGGTGCGCGCGATCGTTGCGCAGGCGCTGGGCGGAAGCGACGCCACGACGGCATCGGCCATTCGCGTGCGGCGAGAGCACGGCGGCTGCTCCGACACTGGCTGCTTTCGCGTCGACCTGGTCTCCCAGCAACAGTCGGTCTTTGTCAAGGTCTCAGATAACGACGCGTTGTGTGAGACCGAAGCCCACGGTCTCCGCGCGCTCGCGGCTACCAATACGATCCGCGTTCCACGCGTTCTCGCGGTCGGCCGCCACGGGAACTTTGCGTTTCTGATCACCGAGTACATTGCGATGGGCAGCCGCAAGAGCGACTACGCGGCGCTCGGGACAGCACTCGGTAAGCTGCACGCGAGTCCTCAGCCAGCGAGTGACGATGGTGAGTTGTTTGGATTTGACATCGACAACTTTATCGGTGCTACTTTACAGAAGAACACACCAAAAGAGCGAGATTGGATCACGTTCTTCAAGCGCCATCGCCTCCAGTTCCAACTCGATTTACTTCGAGACCGCGGAATCTGCAAGGACAAATGCTTGTCCCAACGAGTCGAGCACGTGATTGAAGGCGTCAAATCCTTTTTTGATCCGGACGAGAAGATCCGTCCCAGTCTCCTCCATGGAGATCTGTGGCAAGGGAACTGGGGTTTCACACTCGACAAGGAACCAGTGATTTTCGATCCAGCGTGCTACTGGGGCCACAGCGAAGCCGAGCTCGCGATGATGACGCTCTTTGGGTACCTCCCACAGGCGTTCTTCACCGCGTATGAAGCCGAAATGCCACGTGCGAAACGCTGTGACGATCGCGTGCCGCTGTACCAGCTCTACCACGCGCTCAATCACTACAATTTGTTTGGTGGCGAATACCAGAGCTTGTGTGAAGATCTCCTGACGCAGCTCGAGAAAACACTGTCGAGAAAGCATCGGTTGGCAAGTGGCGCGTGATTGTTTTGTATGTGAAGGACGTAACTGTTGCGAGGGCTCGATCGCACCAGGAAATACCTCAGTACAAAGTTGGCAAAGCTAGAGTCATTGGGCTGGTAGTGTTGGCTCTGGTGTTGATAGAGTCTGTGTCGTTGAGATCGACGTCGAAGGTTACGGTGTGCCATCGGGGTCTCCCGACTCTGGGGCAGGAGTCAGAAGGCTTGCACCCAACAGAAGCAGTTGGATACTTACGTCGCAGCCAGCCACTCAGGAAATGATCGACTTGGTAGTGGCCTCCGCTTAATGGGTTGGGAATGTACGTGCGATCAGCTCACACTGCTTGACCACAGTGATATCCATTCTCGAAAGTGTGCCTTGCGTCCGATTAGGCGCCCACGTTGCGTCCCATCGATGTCATCGTGGATACACAAGTCCATTAAGTAGTTGACTTGAGGGTTCGATCGTTGTGCGTGCGCATGACCTAAAGCGCAAAAATGCCAATAACCAAAGTTCGAATCCTAATTTTCCGATTTCCGATTTGGCTCGTTTATGTGCAAGTGGATGGCACGCTGCGTGGCTACCCCAGCTCTCCACTCCATGTGTGACGAGACCAGTGAGTTCGACCGTCACTTATTTCGTCCAGTGTTGGATTAGCTATGACTATATTTCTCTACAACATCAACCCTCGCGAGCCAAAACCAAAAGTATTAGGTCTGTGCGTTTTCATTCATTCTGCAACGTTGGTTTTAGCACGGTGGGACTGGAGCACGTTATGGTCGAAGGTAGGATCATGCACGTCCCGAACACAAGCGCTCTTGTGTCGCGAGCCTACGAGTTGGAATTCGCTCTCATGCGCAGCGGTCGCGGACGACTGGATGGTGGAACGGTTACGACCCCGGTGAACGGGTGGTCGTTGAGCGTTGGAATGGGTAGATCCGTTGGACGAGTGGCTTGTCCTGGAGGTTCTTCAGTTCGTGGGTCGGGTGTGCCTGACGCCGTCTTCCTTGGCGCAGGCGCCTCTGTGTCTCCCGACGAGTCGGACGCAGCGGCGGCGCTCACGAGAAGAATGGCCGCGAGTACAAGCGATCGAGCAACCTTCATGCTTTTTGCTGCGCAGTGATGATTGTCAAATGCGTGGTCTCTGGAATGGCGGGTGGATGAAGAAGGGGGCCAAGTCGGTGTGAACCCTAGGCTGTGCTTCGAGAATCAGAGTTGATATTCTCAACCCACGAGGGTGAACCGCATGAGACTGCCCACAGTATTGCGTACAATATTGTGGGTTCACATTGCAGTAGAGTGCCATTTTCGGATTCGATCCACAGATACTCTCGTCGCGCCGTGGTTCTCGCATAGCAGTGGTGCACTATTCCGAGGGGTACCAACAATGGAGTTGAGAATGCCCCTTCCGTGTCTGTCATGTTGCCAGACTGAGTTCTCAGCTACTCTGAAATCTAATAGGTATCATAAACAACTTGAACTCGAGGATCCATTGGTTGGGCCAGAAGAAGAGACCTAAACGAAGTCACCGTCCGACGTCGTGCGTAATTGTGCAATACCACTTCAGCCGCAGAGCACAATGAATCTCAAGTGAAGCGACGCGAACTCGCAACAAGGCTGTCATACACACGGACTACACTTTGCCTGAAATGGCGGATACGCTCGTGACAATGTGACACGCTTACTTGTTGTAACCAGAGGTCCAGCCTTCGGCCATCTCGGTGCCTGTGATCGACGCCTTGAGGTGGCAAAAGTGGTTGAGCGTGTCGTACGAAAAGCCCTTGCACTTTGGTCCATCAAGCGAACAGAGCACGCAGCACAACTTGACGCCGTGGAAATCGTACCCATTGTAGTCCTCACCGAGGAGCTTCGTGCCCGCGGGCTGATAGTCGCATTTCTTGGGCGACGTCACGACGCCGGACGTAGCGTTGGCCATGGGCACGGGCGTGAACGTGTCAGCGTCGTACCGGATCCAGCAAATATCTGGATCCGGTTTGTGGTTGAACGCCTTGCAGCCGGCCGTCTTGGCACACAGTACACAGCAGCCACTGGCATCCACGCCGTTCTTGAAGGTCGCGTAACCGTCGTAGTAGTGCGTGTCTTTCAGCACAGGCGAGCAGACGGGAGGCGACGTTGGCACCGGAGTCATTGGTTCCGGCGTTGTTGGTGCAGGTGTCGTTGGTCTTGGTGGTATCGTCAGCCCTGGGGTCGTCGGTAAACAAGACGTTGGTGTCGACGTTGATGGCGTGGGTGTTGTTGGGGCTGGTGTCGTCGGCGTTGGCGTTGGCGTTGGCGTGCCGTCTTGACACGTTGCGCGCTCGCCAGCATTCACACTCGCAATGGCAACGACAGCCAACAGTACCGCTAGAGCGACCTTCATCTTCTCACGTCTGGGGGAGTCTATCGCGGGCGATGGAAATTGGAGAGTGACTGGTATTTAGTCGATGTGTCGAGACCTTGTGCTTCGATTGTCAACGCCAGCGTGGCAGACAGCAACGCTGGCAATGGCCGTGACCTGGGTCCACGCTTTGTTCGGCTTGGGTTCATGCCCATGCACCCAAGATCCACGTCAGACGACAACACAGAGCTCGGCAATCTGCGCACGCGACGGTACCTTTCCGGTCACAAACGAAGCTGGGCACGAAATCTGATCGCAACGGTGCCGTTGCGTACGCAGATTGCCGAGCGAGCTCTGTGAAGCACAGCCAATAATACACTGGCACACTGTACCACCAGCAGAAACACACATGGCTACACAATGCGAAGTATGCGACGGGTGGTCGTACGTGAATCCCATGCGCTTGGAGCAAACGACGCGACAACGGAACAGCATACACAACACGCTTCAATGACACCTCGTCGCTTGGTCTCCGAGTCTCCCGTTAGCGTTGTCGCACCGACAACATTCAGACATGGCTTGGGTGAGGTCACGATGCTGGACGCCACCATCGTTGCCTCTGATCGTTGCCTTTGGTGCCGTAGGCTCTGGTATCCAATGCAATGTGTCAATGGTGAGTCCAATCAACGTGTAATTACGTCCAGTTCTTTGAGAACCTATTGTATACCTTCCCAAAGTGCTAGTTCCCGCCCGACGTCCAACCCGCTGCAGCCGTTTTCGACGTCGCTTTTGACAGCAAGTGGCGCTTGCGCGACGACGCTTCATACGCGAACGCATAACACCCGGCGTCGTAGTTCTCCAAATTGTGTTAAGTGTTACTACGTAGTAAGTGGAGTCTATTGAGCGCAATAAATGTACCCTAATATCTTGGCGGCGATAATTCTCCTAACTGTAGATCGAACAGACCCAGCCGCAATACTCGGCCGACTGGTACATGCGGGTGGGCCCGAGTTCCGGGCTGTCGAAATTTGTTCCCTCCACAAAATCGCACGTCCGTGGGGTCTTGACGCTCGCCGACGACGCCCCGGGCACGTTCTGTCGCATCGATATTTTCCCAAAGCTGTAAAAGTAGTCGCTGTTCGCCTCTTCGTAGGTATACGCCGTGCAGCCTTCACAAAGTGCTAGTTCCCGCCCGACGTCCATCCCTCTGCAGCCGTTTTCGAGGTCGCTTTCGACAGCAAGTGGCAGTTGCGCGACGACGCTTCGTACGCGAACGCGTTGCACTCGGCGCCAACGTGACCCAAGGTGTAGATCGAACACATCCAACAGCACATGTCGGCCGACGGCGTGACCCTGAGCGGGAAGATCTCCTCTCCTTCGTACTTCATTCCCTCGACCAAGCCACACGTCCGTGGGTTCTTGACACTGGCCGACGACGCGCCGGGCGCATCCCCCAGGCGCGTGATCTTGCCAAAGCGGAGATAACAGTCGTTGGCTTCATTGTCGTAAGTATACGCCGAGCAGCCCTGGAGCGCCGCGCACGTCACGCAGCACGACGAATGCGAGCTGTTGTGCCGCGCCCCGGCATTCATCTCGCCCGCGACTGCAATGTCTTGTTCCACTGGCGCACAATGCGGGTCGTTGGCTGGTGGCGGTGTTACCGGTTCAGGCGTAGTTGGCTCGGGCGTCGTTGGTGTTGGAGTTGTTGGCGTGGGTTTTGTTGGCGTTGGTGTCGTTGGCACCGGGGTGGTGGGTTCGGGCGTCCCGTCTTGGCAGATCGTCTGCTGCTGGCTCCCAGTCGCCGCGGCCGTGGCAGCAGCCACCGCAGCGAATAGCAATGCGCGCGTGAACTTCATGTTGCTGGTGGCGTGGGAACGCAAATCGAAATATGTGAACCACCAGGGACTCGTCAACAATGGGTGTGGTCGCGCAGGATTGTCGACTGGATTGTTTTTGTGTCTGGACTGGCCGTCTTGAACCCTCATATGGGTGCCTC
>JAADWR010000375.1:0-11067 GCA_023336345.1 Pythium inflatum | reverse complement strand
CCGCGTGTGGTACCTCGACCCGTACATGTCCGACTATGACGTCCGCCAGCTCCTCAAGCTCTTTCCCGCACTCTCACGCCTCGAGTCGCGTGGCACGGGCACGCAAGTCACAACCGACATTCATCGAGCGAACCGCGACGGCGCGCACGACGAGTACCAACCGTTTTTCCAGAAGTGGTGTGTTATTCTCTAAGTAGAATGTTAAAACGATCGAGTGTCGTGTCGACGCTCGCGCCGGGGCGTTCCCACTCGCGAATCACGGCGCGCGAGCGCAAATCCGCCTGGCGAATCGGCTCGGGGATGCGAAACTTGGTCGCGCACGCTTGGGCGATGGCCACGGCCGTGGCGAGCGACACCATGTGCCCGACCGAGACAAACACGGGGTTCTGGACGCCGTCCGGGCCGCACAGCGCTGCGCCCCAGACGCGCCCCGAGTGCCCTTGAATCTCGACGACGCGGTCGCCAGTGTCGCGCGCGTCATGCATAAGCTTCTTGACATCGGGCTTGGTGAGTCCGTCGACGTGGAGAAACGTCTTGCCGACGCCGAGCGTTGGGATGCCGCGCAAGACGCCAAAGTGCGACGCGAGGCCAAAGCCCTGGGGATGGAGCACGCCGTTGCCGTCGACGAGCGTCACGTCTGGTGCGAGCGACGGGCACCGACGGAGCAAATCGTCATAGAGTTTCGTGAGCGCCGGGACTTCGCGGAACGCGAGGAAGCCCGCAATGTACGGCGCCGGGAGTGACACGTACGTAAACGCTTCGTACAGCAGCTCCATCGACGGATACGCGATCACGACGAGCGACGCGCACGCGTGTTCGTTGGAGCCTTTGAGAAAACTAATGTCGACGCCAGCGACGCGCGTCAATGGCATCCCTTCGGTTGCGGTGGCATCGAGCTGCCAGTGCCACGCGTCGGTCTCGCGGAGCTGCTGCTTGAGTTCATGTTGTTCGTCGAGCCAGCGGCGGCGCAGCGCGGCCATGTCGTCGTCGGCGTCGCGGCGTTGCGGTGTGTCCATGGCGGTGGGCTGTGCGCGGCAGCTGGTGTCTTGGTCAATGCAATCGGAGACCAACAACCACGGTCTCTTTTCAACCCACTCGAGTGATCAACCCAACTCGCTTTTCAGCCAAAGAGATCAAATGCGCGTTTTGGATTGGATATAAATGAGACCGAAACCACATGCAGGAAAGGATACACAGCACATGCAACGAAGAGCAACGTTTCCCTACTCGTCCGACGAGAGGTAGACGTGCTCGACGTCGTCGTCTTCGTACGTCGACAAGAGCTGGTAGCGCATGGCGTCCTGGCACTCGCGCACGTGCACGCGTTCGTACACGAGCACGGCCGTGATCACGCTCACAAACAGAATGACGCAGAGAATGAGCTGGTGGACCCACATGGAAAAGAACCCGACCATGCCAAACTCGCAGTACGCGTCAATGGCGCGCGTCACGTTCCCCGCAGTCGCAGCACACGTCTGCGTCGCGTTGAGACCGATGAGTGACGTTTCCAAGTGCCCGAGCTGCTGGCCAATCGGGTCCAAAAACTCGTGCTGCATGCGCGCGCCTGTCGCGCCGTGGTGTGCCGCATAGTCTTCGAGCTGCTTCTGGAGCGACGCAACCAGCGTCGTGCTCTCGTGGACACTCGACGTGTAGCTAGCAAACGGCGACGTCGCGTTTGGCGGGCACGCGAGGTAATAGTCGATCGCGGGCGTCGCGTGGAGCACCGTCATCGTCGAGTTCATCGGCGCCGCGCAAAAGTCGGCCGTGAGGATCGTCGACGACAAGTAGACGCCAATGAGCGTGTGGGAAATCGGCACGACGCTGAGAATGATCAAGATCGAGAGCCGCAGCGGCGAGACCATGGACCAGCCGATCGACGAGATCGACAAAAAGCTTGCGAGCGCGACCGCGAGGATCGCAAAGTTGGTCGTCGACTTGAGCATAAAGTAGCCAAACTCCCAGTCCCGCGCGAGCGCCGCGTAGTCACGCGGGAGCAGCGCGTGCGTCGCGTTCCCGAGCTCCTTTGCGGCGTGCGTGAGCTGGAGCGCCTTGATCGAGAGCTGGAACGCCGGCGCTGGGAGGTCGCTCTCGTTGAACGCAACGACGAGGTCGTCGGCGAGCAAGCGAATGCCGCTGCTGGCGTTCACAGCGTCGTGGACAAACTGCTGCGTGAGGGAGAACTGGTCGCTCGTGTTGGTCATGGCCTCGCGCACGACGCCAGCGCTGTAGTCAACTTGCGCTTCACCCAAGAGACCACTGAGCGAACTGATGGCGAGCACCGTGAGCAAAATCACGGCCGAAATCTCCATCGTCGACGTCGAGTCCCGGGAGCGGCGCACCGCCGACGCTACAATTCAGAACAATGAGATCTTCTGATGACGAAGCGACAAGAATCAACGAACGTACCGCTGCGAATGTGAAAGATCGTGCGACGCACGACGATAATGCAGAGCAAGATAAACACGATCGCGCCGATCGTGAGCGACGCAAAGAGCACATTGTGGAGCATCGCGGCGTACGCCGGATCCTCGGGCGCAAACGTCGTGGGGCCATTGCCGAAGCGGTAAAAGCTGTGGAAGAACGCTACGAGCTCGCGCGCGACTTGCTTGTGGTAGTCGGGCGGCAGGAGCTGCATCGCGGTCGTCGGCATTGAGAGAAGCGCGTGCAGTTTCTCTTGTTCCAGCCAAAGTGAAGCAGAGCGAGAAAGGAGCGAGCGGAGGGTCGGAGAAAAAGCGATTCGACCTTGCATTTCGAGGTTTTTAGTGTTGAAATCGCAGAAGAAGGTGCTCTATTCGATAGTTTATCAAATCAAGGTGAGCTATTCATCTTGAAGTGGGTTCGCGTTCCTAAATGTTAGGAAATGGTGGAAACAAATAACGATTTCTTTGATGTGGGCCTCAAGACCCATACCACAAAGCAGCATCGGCTTCCTCTGCTTCGTCTTGATCGTTTTCAGAGACTGTGTCTATCGATCGCTTTGTCATGGTAGTTGTCGTTGCGGTGATCAGCGCTGCGACCTCGTGAGCTCTACGGGGAGACGAGCTCCGCCCGTCTTCTGATTTGCTTCGGCGCAGCTCGCGATCCGAGACCGCTGATGTCGGTGGCGTCGGGGGAGATGAGAGACGGCGGTTTGGGTATGGAGAGCGAGAAGAAGGAGGAGCTGCTGGCGGCGTCGCTGCTCCGGATCTTAGAGGAGACGCATTCGGCGTTGACGCTCGTCGTGACGGTGGAGACGGCGGCGCCGACGACGACGTTGAGGACTGCGAGTCCTCTCGCTCCAGCCGACGCGACCACACGGCTTGTACCTACGGGCAGTCTTGGTGAGATGAGATTTTCATACGCTTGTCTTGGTGTCGTACCTGCTTGCCGTCCGTGAACTCGACGATGCACGGGAGCTTGCTAATGTGGTTCTGAAGCAGCATGGGCACAGAAGCCCCGAGCGACTATTGGAGACAGACCATACGTCAGTATCGTGGCAGTTCAGCGTTCTTTCAATAGCATATTCGTACCAAATCGGGGTACTTTTGAATCGCAATCATGCCCAAAGCATCCAAGAACCGGGTGTACGTCACGCGGCGTTCACCCTTTTTCTTGGCTTTCACGAAGATCAAGTCGACATCCGTGCGCGTGAAACTCGCATCCAAGAGCTCGGGGCACTCGCGACAGAGCTTGGAAAAGTTGGCATTGTCTAGAAAGTACCGCATCGTGAGACTCTCAGTATTAAACTCACGGTAACTGATACGTACCCATGGTCGTTTCGTTGGCGCCTTTGGACCCTGTGCGCCCAAAGCGGCAGTAGTAGTGGAACACAGCGCGGAGGAGTGTGTGTGGGTCGTTCGGGTCACCATCGAGGCGAATGGGACTCGGACACGGCACAGGCGCGGGCCGCTCGGGGCTCTGACGCTGTAGCAATCATACGATCAAAACGTTAGCCCTGGCGCGCACAGTATAACCCAAAACGCCTTGCCCACCGGCGCGAGCGTGTCGTTTGCCATGGCTGCTGCCGCACTCAGCGACGATAGACTGAGCCGAGGAGACCTACAAACCGTGCCCTTGTCAGGCTCTTGGGTATCACACGAGACGATTGGACTCCCTACAGCGTTGGTCGTCGCGTGCGGTTCTCAACGTCGTGGTTCAGATTCGGTCGCACAGTGCCCGCGAGGTCGTGGACAATCGCGTCGGTGAGGTCGTGGATATCCAACTCAAAGCGCTTGCGGTAGACGCCCGTGTACGACCGCACGTCGTAGAGCCGCTCGTAGACGTCGGCCCGCGGCACGACGCCCGTGTCCTCCGGTGGCATCGAGGGCTCGTCCATATCGACCGAGTCGATAGCCGCGTTTCTAAGTTATGGTAATCACGACCACGAGAGCTGTCAGATGAGTCACGTGGCGTCGGCGCTCGCGGCAGCAGTGGCAAGTGCGAGGCAGCATGGTGGTGCTGGTGCTTGCTAATTTGGGAAGAGGGCACTAGTGACTTCAAGGTCACTAAATGGGGACTGGAACATACTGAAATAGGGGAGCGGAACGTAACCCGAGTTATGTTGTCTTTCGTAAACATGATAACTGCGTGAGCCAATCAGCGCGCTTCACTTGGCCCAATCGACAACTACAATGCGGTGACCGCAATCACTGTGGCCGCGCCGATTACGAGAAGCACCGAGAATCCAATTAGAGAGGTCATAACCGGCTTCTCTAAAACAATAGAAACGCCCAATTTCACGAAAATTACTATGTCCCATCAACTCATACAATCTATCGGTTGTCACAATATGTGACGTGTCCATACGGATCCCTTCATCACCTGTCTCGCTGGACGATGCGTCCCAGGTTCTCTCCTTCATTCGCCAATTTCCGCCTTCGCCATGACGCGCATTGCCATCGTTTCGTACTCGCTCTTTGGGCACGTGGGGAAGCTCGCCGAGGCCGTGAAAGTCGGCGCCAAGCGCGTCCCGGGCGTCGACGCCCAGCTCTACCAAGTCGCCGAGACGCTCCCGAGCGACCTCTTGACCAAGCTCGGCGCGCCGCCCAAGCCGGACCACCCGATCGCGACGCCCGACGTCCTCAAGAACGCTGACGGCATTTTGTTTGGTCTCCCGACGCGCTTTGGCATGCTCCCGTCGCAAATGAAAGGCCTCTACGACGCCTGCGGTGGGCTCTGGGCCACGGGCGGTCTCATTGGCAAACCCACGGGCTTTTTCTTCAGCACGGCGAGCATTGGCGGCGGCCAAGAGACCACGGCGCTCACGACGACGCCGTTCCTTGCGCACCACGGGATGATCTACGTGCCGCTCGGGTACCGCACGCCGCTCCTTGCGAGCAATGACGAAGTCCACGGCGGCAGCCCGTGGGGCGCTGGTACGATTGCGAACGCCGATGGCTCGCGCCAGCCGACCGAGCTCGAGCTCGAAGTCGCCAAGATCCAAGGCGAGTCGTTTGCCGAGATTGCCAAGAAACTCGCGCAGTAGGTTGTCGAGCAAAGACGGATGATAGAGCCTCCATCTCAATACACAAACACAGTGAAAACGAAAGAGCGTCTCCATTCGTATTGATACCGTAACTAGGTCTCACGTCCAAATGGAGCTCACGAGTGCAAACGCATGAAAGATAAACGGTCGGGTCGGATGGCGATCCCACGCGACGGTATCCAAACCCAAAACTGGCGAATGACATTAGCGGCGGAGCGCGCAGATCGACTGGAGGTCGTCGAGGAGCTGCTTGACGTTGAGCGAGACGCCGTTCGAGAACGTCTGGACGCAGTCGAGCGGCTTCAAGTTGACCAACGCCGTGAGCGTGCTGTGGCACGCGTCGCTCGAGCACATGAGGTCGACTTGCTCCTGGTTCGGGACGTCCTGCGGCGGGATGAACGTAAAGTGCGAGTCTTCCTGGCACTGCGGGAGGCTCGGCTCGAACGCGAGCTGCAAGAGCTTCGCGTCCTCGCCCTCGGGGCACGCTGGCGCCGCGTTGAGGTGGATGGCGCGGCTGTTCAGGCCGCACGTGGGCACGAGCGTGTCCAAGAGCTTCTTGATGTTGAGCGTCACGCCGTTCGAGAACGTGAGGTCGCAGTCCGACGGGTTGAGCTTCTGGAGCGCTGCAATGGTCTTGTGGCACGAATCGCTCGCGCACATGAGGTCCACTTGCTCCTGGGTCGGGACACCCGACGGCGGGATGAAGGTGAACTTGGAGTCGGTCTGGCACTGCGGAAGGCTCGGCTCGAACGCGAGGCCAATGAGCTTGAGGGTCTCACCCGGCGGGCACGCAGCAGCGTTGGCCGTGGCGGCGTACGTGGCAACGGCGAGGATCGTGGCGGCGAACTTCATGGCGGTGGAGGTTGTTGGCTGGGTGAGAGGCGAGTGCGTCGAACGAGGCAAATTGCGGAATGACTAACCGTGGGGTCGGACCTTTGGGGCTGTCAAGCGAGAGCTTTCCATACTTCGATTTCCTCGGGCGGAAGGGGCCTCTCCATGCCCTGCCTCCTTAACAATGCCACAGGAGGACCCCTCGTTGGTAGCGATCCTTACCCAGGTGCCATGGGTTGCTCCTCACGGAGCGTCATTGAAGGTGTAATGCGCTTGGCTGTTTTCTACTAAACAACGTGGTGTGACCGGCTTAGTACAATATGGAACAGACTTCAAGGTGCGACCCCGATTATTATTCAGCGCCCTTGCCTTGATGAGTGATGAACTTCCATGGACAAAGACCATGAGTGATCATCCGACTGATCCTGATTGTCCCGATTCCTACAGTATACCACGCTCTGGAAGCATCGAGAGTGCGCGGAGTCTGTCAGAGTCTGACTGTCAGTGCCAGTCCGTGACCCGAAGAATCTGGTCCGCGATGGGAACTTGCCTGTGACCTTCCAGAGCCTCTTGTTGTGAGAAGAAACAGGTTGAAGTTTCCCTATATGCCACGCTCGGTATCGTGTTCTTGTTCCTGACACCGCCAGGTCTGTCGCCAACAACGTCCTGTGCAGAAGCGAGCGATGATACTGTACTGCAGCATCAATCTAAGTACAGTATGAGCCTCGTATCTCGAGCGTCCCACACTTTGACTCTGCGTGCGGCACTTGTGTGGTACGGGTACCGTATTATTGCTACGGAGGTAACAACAGCCAACAGCACTGTGCATGACATGCAGTCGGGATTTGTACTCAACAACCATCAACGCTTAGTGAGCGCTGTGTTGCTTCCGTAACTGCCAGATCAGCCACTGACTCAAGTGACTCTCCATCCAAGACCGCTTCACTTGGTGGTCTCTATCGCATCGGATCATTTGACCGCAGTTCAGAACACGCTGCCGTTTTGCCAACTCGGCAGCTTTCCGAAACTACTCGAATCAAACGCACACATGGCATTCCGGTGGAAGACGGAGCTCAACGCTACGTCCTTTCTATGCCGAAAAGTCATCCAGCTGCGGAACTGGAACTTCAACGACTGCTGCAAGCGACAGGCGGGGGCACCTCTCCGCTGTAACATAAACGGGGCCTTTGGGTGTGGCCTTTTCACATAGGCAGTGACCGTTCACCTCGTCCTCTAGATCAGAGTCCGACGTGCGAGTCTCCATTTCTAACGCGAGACCGACTGGATCCAGCGCAGGATTAGAACCGTACGCAACATGAGCTCCTGTCGATCCAGAACTCACGCGCGTTCCTCACAGATCTGATGCCGGTGATGGAGCCGACGTCAGTTGGAAACGGTGTCAGTGTGAGCAGCTTCAACTAGTGGAGCATTGTACAGTACTACACTGATGGAACGGTCCCTGTTGAAGTACTTTAGCGAGTCGATGCCAACGGCCTGTCGATATCGAACGCAGAGGGAAGTCCTCCCACCCTCTCTTCGTGTCCCATAGCGCCTCAAAACGGCGAAGAAGACAGTGTCTTTGTCGCAGACGCCTCTCAGCGCAGACGTCGTCATTCTCCATTTTGCTTCCTCCAAGCACATCCGCCAACACCACCTTCTCCTAAGGTATCACCAAGGTATCACCATGAAGTTTGCTCTCGTTGCCGTCTTTGCCGCTGCTGTCGCTGTCGCTGTGCGTGCCGACGACTGCCCGTTCTCCGAGCTCGTGAAACTCGACTCGCTCATCAACGAGCCGAGCGTTCGCCAATGCGGCGTCGACTCGTCGTTCTCCTTCTTTCCGCCGATGAACGACCCGACAGACGAGCAGCTCTCGGCCATGTGCGGGAGCACGGCGTGCCACTCGACGATCGCAGCGCTTCGGGCGCTGGACCCGGCCGACTGCACGCTCCATTTTGTCTCGGGCGCCTCGTTCAACGTCAAGAAGACCATCGACCGCTACGACGCGCTGTGTCCAGCGAGCCGCCGCAGCTTGCGCCAGTAGATCAGTCAAGCGGTGCCCCGCATACGACATCACGCGTACAAGCGCACACTTGCTTTCGATATGATAGTGTTCAATGCATTGCAAGGTGTGTTCTTTGTCTCGATCGCTCCGAATGTACCCACCGATTCACGGCAACTGTGTCGTCTTCAACGAAGACAACGGGTGCTTGCTATCCATGCCAACGATGGAAGAAGCAGTTCCAATAAACACCCATGATACTCTCTATCCGACTGCTCCACTCCCATCAACATCTTCAGACGAGGACATCGAACGATCACGCCTGCTCTTCCGACGTGGTCATTCATCATTGATTGAGTGTCGTTAGTGGATGCAAGTTCGTCGTGAACCCAACAAGTTTCCAATGCTCGTTCCAACGACTTGAGACCCTCGGGTGAAGCAGGAAGCCGTGTTGGATCTGTGGGAAGATCAAAGGCCGACGAGCGGTCCAAAGCACGCCCTCATTCTCAAATAGTTGACCAGCCGGTCTCCCACACCATGAATGGTACGGAGCTCGAGAATGCCATTTCTGATTCGATCGTCTGACTCCAACGATCTCAGCAGATCGAGTCAAGGAGCGTCGACGCACTCGCGACCACGCGTTCATTGGAGCAACGGCTCGAGTTGTGCGTGCCTCCAGTGCGTGTGTGCGTTACATGCTCGAGGATTTGCGCACGTCGCAGCTTTTTCGAACCGCACCGAACAAGAAAGAAGATCCGATCGTGAACCGACGCTGTGTGAACCCATTGTCGTCAGGGGTGGCCATGGGTGGCCGACGCCGCCACTGCGAACCAAGGATTCCGTCTCATGGATGTGGCTTCTCGTTTCTCACCAAAAGATCCAATTCCACCGAGTCAAGAACCCAGAGCCCGTCGCTCGAATCAGCCAGGGAATCTAGATCGTTCATGGAGAGACGAGAGCGTCAAAACCTTCACAATTTAATGTTCTCTACTAAATGGTTGATATAATATAGCATCTCACCCCATTTTATTACCTGGACTATTCCTTTCACATTGGTTTGGGCCATTTATGAAAATATCCTATCCTTGTCCAAATCGCGACCCGCCGCCTCGCCATTACTCCTCGATCGATGTCGCTCTTCTCACGCTTCCTGCGCCCGTCCGCGTCGCTGCCGCTCGACGCCGACGCCGACGTCGACGGCTTTGCGCCGCGCTACTCGGCAGCGTCGTCGACTGACACGCTCATGACCGACACGGCCGACTTTCTCGCGCAAATGAACGCGACGCTGCGGCGCCATCTCGTCGTCGTCGGCGCGCGCGGCGCCGGGAAAACTGCGCTTGTCCACGCGCTTTCGAGCCCCCCACGTCCCCCCGCGCGGTCGTTTGGCATGGCCGTGTCCACGTGGACATTTGAAGACGATAGCGACGACCGCGCAGCGACGTTCCATGTTAGTGTGTGGGATTTCGCCGGCGGCAGCGAACCGACGGCGCGCCTCGCGGCCGCGCTCACGACGCCGCAGTCGCTCTGCATCGTCTGCGTCGACGCACGCGCGCTGCTGGACGCGGCGTCGGTCGTACTGACCGAAGAAGACAAGAAGAAGAACAAGAAGAAGCACAAAGACGACGCGCTGTTCGCTTTTGTCGACGCGTCCATCCTTCCATGGCTCCCACAGCGCGGCACTGCGACTGATGTCGCGCTCGTGCTCACGAAAATGGATTTAGTGACAGCAGACGAGGGCTCGTTGCTCCAGACGGTGAAAATCAAAGTCGCGGACCGACTCCAGAAACAACGCCAAGTGGCGTGGTCGAATTATCATTCCGCGCCGCCCTCGCCGCTTGCGCAGATTCGCTGGCTGAGTGTGAACATCGCTGAGGGCGAGCCCGCCAGTGCACAGGATGTGAAGAACCAGATGGAGAAGCTCGTGGTCGAAAGCGGCGAGAGCCTGACGATCACGCCCGTGGTCCAGCGCGTCATCGACGTTCTTGACGAACTCCGTGCCGAAATCGACAAGGGCCGCAAGCGCGGTCGCGCGTCGCGCGTCTTTATCAAGGTCACGAAGCTCGTCCAAACGCTCCGCGCCAAGATCCCGTGGCTCCCGGACGCAACAGCGCGCGACTATCTCCGCTCGCTCCACGACGTAGGCGACCTTGTGTGGTTTCACGATGGCCTCACGCCGCTCCGGGAAGTCGTGATTCTTGACCCGACCGTCCTTGTCGACTTTGTTCGTGTGGTTATCGAGGCTTCGGAGAGGGATCGCAACGACGAGATCATTCCGCACGCTGTGCTCATGGGGCTGGAGCTCTGGTACACTGTGGACGATGTCGTCACGGCCGCGGTCAAGCAGTTTATGGCCCGTGCCACTCTCGCGTACGCCAGCTACAACGACGTTGAGTGGGACTCGGACCTCCTCGTTCCGAGCTACTGGAAAGGCCACGCAGGGTGGTCCACGTCACTCGAAGGCGGTTCCCTCGTGCCAGACCCCAGTGTCAAGCCGACCAAGCTCGTGCAGTGGCAGTACCACTTTGTCGGCCCGGCGCCACGCGACTTTTACGAAAAGATGCTCGTGGCGTCGTACTCGCCCTTGTGGCACCGCACGATTGCCCACAATGGCGTCGTGTTTGAGACCGACGACGACTTTGCGTGCCGCGTTGTGCTCGATCAAAGCGACCCCACCGCGTGCATTGTGCACTTGTCGGCTGTGGCGTTTGCCAAGGACGCGTCGTCGTGGTGGATCTTCCAGTGCGCGGCGCAGGCCATTGAGAAGGTACTTGAT
>JAADWR010000374.1:0-11089 GCA_023336345.1 Pythium inflatum | reverse complement strand
TCTTGGAGCTGATGACGCTGTGCTCGTGAATAAATTGCTTGCGCGATGGGTAGAACTTCAATGACTACAGCGTAGTTTCGAGTCATTCAAAGCACGCACATTGCTGTGACTGTAGATACCACCTTGCTTTGCGCTCTCACCGAACGGTGTAAGCCGATGGAAGTCCATTGGACGAAACACCCAAACATGGAGGTCGCGACGAAGCACAGGAAACTCAGGGAGACTGATCTTCAGCGCGTCCACTGAGCAAAGTTGTGGGATGGTGACGAACACGCTGCAACGACACTATGATTGGCTAATATGCAATCGGTTTAGCGCTCTCATTGGTCACAATTGTTAGTCGTGTCATCGGCGAAGTCTCACATTGCAAGCCAAGTTCTCGCCAGACGAACCCAACGGCATGGAGCGCCAATGCCTCCGCTTCGCTGCGCTCCCAAGCGATCTCTTGACGCGCGTCCTTGTCTTTGGCCTCAGCGCGGATCTCCTCGCGCTCTCCCACGTCGATCGCCGCTGCTTTCACGACCTCCTCGGCCCCAACAGCGACGTCTGGCGGTCGCGCTTGCCTCCACGAGCGTTTGCCGACAATTCCAAGTGGAACGACGCTGTGCGCGCATTGCTGTCGCCACCTCGGACGCTGAGCTGGACGGTGCCGTTCGATTGGATCAAAACAACACTCACATCGGCGTCTTCCGAGTATGAACCCAGCTACAAACACCTCTACTTTTCCAGTCGATCGATTCGCTTTCGTGCGATCCAGCGCTTAAACAAGCGCTATCCCCTGGTCCCGAACGCTCGCCAAATCCCCGAGACCATCGCGTCGACATGGACGGTCAGATCGTTCTCTCTGGACGTGTGGTTTGTTGTGCTGCAGGGCAGTGTGCCACGCAGTACACGCGGCGGCAGGATTCTCTTGAGCGCCACGATTGCGGGTGAATCACGAGGCCACACGTTCATCGAAGTCTGCGATGGGAATCTCTACTGTTCGATGGTGGAAGATCGGCCAATTGTCGCCCAAGGTCTTTCCCACAACCGATGGTACCACCTGGCGTTGAGCTTTGATCACCAAGGAGAAGAGACTGGTACACAGTGCGTCTACCTCGATGGCGAGTTGGTTCACACAACGGTTAGTCCAGTGCATCCAGCGTGGTCCAGACTCCCGACCAAGCGCATTGGCAACGGTTTCTATACCGACAACGGCGTCGACACCAATTGGTCCGAGTTTTGTGGCGTACTCGACGATTTCCGGCTCTGGAACGGCGTCCTTCGTCCGGACAATGTCCAGCAGATCCTCCGTGGCGATGAGACCGAGGTGAACGACTTCAACTGTGTCTGGTCCCTGAAACGGGACTGTGTCTTCGATTTCCGATGCGGTACGGTGACGGTCGTGCGGTGTCGACGGCCGCTCGAAGGCCGCGCGTACGTTGAAGAGGAGGATTTGCTGGACAAGTGGCGCCGTGGGCAACTCCGTTCTAAGAAGTTCTAAATTGCTCTTGTTTCGTATCAGTACATACGGAACCCCGTGGGCGCACTGCAGCCGGGGCAACTTTTATATCCCAACAATATCGGGACAGGCAACGTGTGCTTTCGAGGCGTAGTTTGGCGAAATGCATACTGTCTATCGAAGATGACAAGCTTGAGGATGTCTTTGATATTCACATAACCAAGGACGGCGTACTGGTCTTCAAGTGCCTTGACTGGTTCAGCACGAAGTTCGTTGTGAACGAGTTCTTGAAAGCAGGGTAACCGCGTCAAGTTTCAACCGTGGTCTCTCGACTCAGCGTGGTCCAAGTCCCCTCTCAAGGTGATTTACGCGAGGGTCACAACGTGAATATGTTCGGGATCACACAACAAACGCACATCACACAACAAACGGAGAGACTTGTTTCAGTGGCTATACTTCCTCTCTTCTGATTTTTTGGTCTCAATTCGCATTCATTCTCGGTGAATAACGGTGAATGAAGGTGGATGATTCACTGTCCAGGTTCAATACAGTTGCGGATTTGCCGGCTCACTCATCAGCACCACTGTGTGCCATCACGCGTCAAGGCTTCCGCTTCTCCGCGCTCCGAAGCGATCTCTTGACGCGCGTCTTTGGGTTTGCTCAGAGCTCGGATCTCTTGGCGCTCCCCACGTTAATCGCCACTTCTATGACGACCTCCTCGGCCCCAATTGCGATGTGTGGCGGTCGCGCTTGCCTCCACAGCCGTTTGCCGACAATTCCAAGTGGAACGACGCCGAGTGCGCGTTGCTGTCGCCACCTCTTCTGAGCTGGAAAGCGCCTATCAAGTGGATCAAAACAACACTCACATCCGCGCCTGCCAAGTCTGAACTCAGCTACAAAGAACTCTACTTTCCAGTCGATCGATTCGCTTTGAACTCGAGCGCCCGGATTCGCATTTTCCCCGGCCTCTAGTTCCTCACAACCGCGAAATCCCCGAGCCGAACGCGTTGGCAAGTACGACCGGGTCATTTTCATTGGACGTGTGGTTTGTCGTGCTTGAGAGTGGCGGCTGAATTCTCTTGAGCGCCACGACCGCGCGTGAAGCGCACGGAGCAGCACGAGGTCATTCATTCATCGAAGTCTCCGATGGGAACCTCTACTGCTCGCTGGTGGAGGATCAACCCATTGTTGCCCAAGACCTCGACCCCAACCGATGGTACCATCTCGCGTTGAGCTATGATCGCCAAGGAGACGAGATTGTTGGAACCCAGTGCGTCTATCTCGACGGTGCGTTGGTCCACTCAACAGTTGGTCCACTACATCCAGAGTGGTCGAGACTCCCGGCCAAGCGCATCGGCAACAGATTCCATACTGACAACGGCGTCAATACCGAATGGTCCGATTTTTGTGGCGTACTCGACGATTTCCGGCTCTGGAACGGTGTCCTTCGTCCTGACAATGTCCAGCAGATCCTCCGCGGCCATGAGACCGAGTCGAACGACCTGAACTGTGTCTGGTCCCTGAAACGGGACGGTGTCTTCGATTTCCGAAGCGGAATGGTAACGGTCGTGCGGTGTCGACGACCGCTCGAAGGCCGCGCGCATCACGAAGACCCCAATGTGCTCGAGCACTGGCGACGTCAGTGATTGCGTGTTGATGCTGCGGGAAAGTTCAACTCCTCACTCGTGTGTTTTCGTAGCTTCGAGCTGGGAGGAACTTCGAAACGTTGCTCGTGCTCTGTCTTTTCAGTAGGACACCGAGCTTCAGGCTTGGTGAGCAGATTCTGACATGACGTTCAGTCGTCCAGTGTGACGTGAAGAATCTCTTGTTTCAGTGGCTACTCCTCATGAATAGATAGTGGCATTACTGTCAGAGAACAATAGACAACCAGTCTTGTTACTGCCATCACCTTCACATATCCATAATCCCATTGGTCAATAATCATCTTATCTTATTTGAGCTCACCTCCACAGAACCAAGAGCTCCATGAGCGCAAGCACAGCTGCCGACGCAGAGCCGTTCGCGATCTCGCGCGTTGAGAACTTTAACAAATGGTTCAAGGTCGTCGGCGGTCCCAGTCGCCCGAGCTTCGTCGATGGCCAGATCAGTCTCTCGGTGCGCTTGCACGCGCTGCTCCCGAATGCGCAGTGTCCCCAAGGCTTTGAAATGTCGCTGCGCTTCTTGCCGTGGGAAGAAAACAACTATGTCGCGGCCATTCGCCATCTCTACGACAAGAACATCGGCCACGTTGGGTGCATTTGGGCGAGCGAAGGTGTTCCGATCGAGTACAAGCACGCGAAAGTGCGCTTTGGGGATCTGTTTGATTTCTACTCGAGTCCCAATGGCGTCTTGCGTTTTCCGGATTGGTGCAGTATGCGGTTTGCGGTCGAGCAATATTTGGAAGAAGACCCGCGGATCAAGTTTCATCCATCGCGCGTGCGAGAGTTTATTCAAGAGCACGGGGTGGAAGAGCTGGAAATGATGGAATAGACGTCAATCGGCTCTGTGAGAGACAGTGACGTGTCGATAACCATTCTGTTTGCACAGGTCGAAATGCCAAGGCAGTTGTGAAAAAGCAAGGAAGGATGAGTGCACAGCAGACGACGCCCGACGGGTTCCGCATCACGAGCGTCCAGAACTTCCGCGAGTGGTTTGACACTGATATGAAGTTCGGCATCGCGAGTTTCCGCGGCGTCGTTCTCAGCAAGAAAGGTGAGGAAGACAGACGTCTTATCTTTCTCTCATCCGAGAACACCAACAAGGACGTCGCAGTCGTTCACCACTTGTACGACAAGAAGATTGGTCAAGTCGGGTGTTACTGGGGACAACCGCGGATCCCCATCGAGTACAAGTACGCAAAAATCAAGCTTGGCGATGTCTTCGACTTTTTCACGACCAAGGACGGCGTGCTTCAGATACCGGATTGGTGTGGTATGAAGTACGCAGTCGACCAGTACTTGGACGAAGACCCACGCATCAGATTTCATCCGTGGCGCGTGCAACAGTTTATTGCTGAGCACGGCATTGAGCAGTTGGAGCTGATGGAGTGACGTCGCATCAGCAACTGCCCTGAAGAATGGCGATAAAAAGTGATCAAATGGAAGCTCTCGGTACCGTTCGAAGTCATGGCGTATGCCTTGTTTCGCTTCACGCCTGTAGAGAACTTTGGGAACAATCTCGCTGCGCATTTCGTTTCCTTTTACTGACATCTGGGAGGCTGCTTCACACCAGTGCTTTTTCATGAGAGCAAAAATGGAAATGATGGACTGATCTGTCATTATCACCGTACGAAGAAGATTCCCTTATTTATTTCGTGTCGGCACACTTCACATTTGAAACCGAGTCGAGTCAGGCATGAGCGAGCCAGCGCCAACGCCAGTGTTCCCCATCACGTGCGTGGAGCATTTCGAGGCGTGGTTTTCCTTCCTTCAGCGCGGGATCATCGCGCCCAAAGCGTGCATATATACGCCATCTCCATGATCACAAGCCCATTTGTTGTCGCTCGGTCGGTCCGCTGACTCGAACGCGCATGAAATCGCCCTAATTCGCGTCTACGACAAGAAGATTGGTGAAATGGAATGGCAGTGGGACAAAGAAGCCGTGGCGATCGAGTACAAGTATGCCCGCGTCAAGTTTGGCGACCTGTTTGACTTGTACACGACAGCGGATGGCGTGTTGCGGCTCCCCGAATGGCGCAGCTTCAAGTACGCCGTCGACGAGTTCCTCGAGGACAATCCACGCACCAAGTTTTATCCGTCGCGTGTGCACGCGTTTATTGAGGAGCATGGTGTCGAGCAGTTGGAACGGATGGAGTGACGGCGTGGTCGAGAGGTATCCAAGTGCCATGCATAGAACGCGTCCATAAAAGCAAATGTGTGGTTTCGTTTTTCACCTCTTGTGAATCAACCGCACATCGACGCCAATCCGCATCCATCGGAACCCATCGCAAAATCACGAGTTGGGCGAAGGGTGGTGTGGGCTGAAACATCTTTTATTTGGTGCCCCACATTGATAATCGTGCTTGTCGAAGCCCTCGGATTCTTATCCATTAAGATCGGACAAGCGTCTTATTCGATATCTTGTGAGGAGCTTCCCCAAAGAACCCCACCCGACAGCGGGATGCTGAGACCGACAGTCACAACAAAACAACCCCTGTGGCTCAAGGTTTCCCGCTCACACTTTCAAACTCCAACAAGGATCCAGTGATCGACGAAAGAATCCATGAGTTCCACGTTTCCCATCAAGCAGGTCGAAAACTTTGAGCAATGGTTCAGCATTGACGATCGGGACGAGTATTATGCTGGTGGTCGCTATGGATGTGTATCTCGCCGAAGATCCACGCGTCAAGTATCATCCGTCGCGTGTACAGCACTTTATCAACGAGAATGGCATCGAACTGTTGGAGTTGATGGAATAGCGCTCTTCAGCCACTGTCGTCGCCGGGTCACCATTTAGGCAAGCAGTCTCGACGGGGAAACTCTCGCTGAACACGCGAACCCAGGATAAAAATCACACTTTGCCTTGATCCGTTTTACTCCATGGTCCCCAACTGCTCCATGCCATGCTCTTGAATAAACTGTCGGACGCGCTGCGGATGAAACTTGATCCGCGGCTCTTCGTCCAAGTACTGGTCGACGGCGTACTTGAGACTGTACCACTTCGGGAGCCGCAAGACCCCATCGGCCGCCGTGTAAAACTCAAACAGCTCGCCAAACGTCACGCGCGCGTACTTGTACTCGATCGGCACGGCTTCTTTGTCCCACACGCACCCCAATTCGCCGATTTTCTTGTCGTAAAGGTACGAAATGACCGCTAAGTGCCGTTCCTTGACGTTGGTCGTCGGCGCCGGATGCGCAAAGCTGTGGCACCGCGACTTGCGGCTCGTGCTCGACGCGTCCATGAAGAGCCGGATGTCGATGACGTGGACGGTCTCCACTGAATACATTTCAAACCATTGACCAAAGTTCTCGACGGCCGTGATGCGGCGCGCAGGCGTGGGGTCTTCGACCGCGGAGCTGTTCATGAAGATCCCAAGTTCAGAAACAGAAAGGAAGCACCGTGGCACCTCATTTCTGAGGTTTCTTATTTGTCGAGTGGGTTTCAAGACCTTGGAAACAAGGTTATGGGTTTGTGCAGGTGAGATATATCAGAACTCAGGGTGCGAAATTCTCCGATCCATTGGGCGCTTGTGTCTCGGGATCCGCCTCAATGGCGGACAATC
Organism: Pythium inflatum; assembly: GCA_023336345.1. NCBI lineage: Eukaryota > Oomycota > Peronosporomycetes > Pythiales > Pythiaceae > Pythium > Pythium inflatum. The sequence continues at coordinate 4,427 of JAADWR010000374.1, read as the reverse complement.
ACGCTCCACACTACTCAGCGTCTAAGTCATCCACCAGCACAACCACAGCCAGCGGTGGCGATCCAGCAGCAGCCTGCCACTTTCTCGCTTGGTTTTTGTTCGACTCGGTACTGAAATAACCCTGAATCGTCGCTCCTTTTGTCATCGCTGGCGTCTCATTGGTCCACGCCTCCTCGTCGCCCCAGAGACTTCGTCGTCTCCGGCGGAGTGGAAGAAGACTCATTCGAGCATTCGTCGACAGAACCACAACCATGGACAACGAACTACAGATCCAGCGCGTCAAGAACATCGAACAGTGGTTCTACCTCCGACCGCTGCAGCAATTCGAGCCGCGGCTCGGCCAGCGGGACATTCTCTTGCGCCATGTCGTACCACGGGCCGACATGAACTTTCCACAGATCGACAATATGAAGAACATGACCAACGACGAGTGCATTGTGCTCGTGAGCGGCTTCGCAACGCTCCGCATCGGCGACATTGGGAACCGCTGGGCTGATACGAACGAGCGCATCCCGTTCAAGTATGCAAAGATTCTACTGGGGGATTTGTTTGAGTTTTACACGTCGCCGAACGGTGTGCTGACGCTGCCGACGTGGAGCCATCTCCAGTACGCACTCGACGAGTTCCTCGAAGACGCGCCGCAGTTCAAGTACCATCCGTCGCGCGTGCGGGCGTATGCGGAAACGCACGGCGTCGAGCACGTCGAGTCAATGGATTGACAGTGGAGACTGCGTGTCTGTATATCGGTGAAATGGAAGCGTTACTTGTACCTGTGTGAGCATCAACGATCCATCGGGAATCAATGCTGCAAGCCGATTCCGTGCTTCTCTCGCGTCAACCAAACCGAGTCGAAGGCATTTGACTCAAGCAAGTAGCGGCTCGAGGCACTTGATGTGTGATGGCTCTCAGTCCTGATGGTGAGAGAAGCTCAAGAGCAAGAGTCGCCCGCTTCGGTTCCTCCAGTTGGGGTTTTGTGCTTTCGCAAACAAGCATGAGTGACACGCCAGACGCGTCTTCGTTTCCGATCAAGCAGGTCAAGGGCATCGCTCGATGGTTCACCATCGACGGTCGCTCGTTGGGATGGGGCGGTGCGCCTGCTCCTACCTGCGCGTTCGCGTGCGATCGCTTGCTTCTATTACGGGCCACGACGGCGGGTTTCTCGTCAATGTTCCGGCGGCGGGCGACCCAGTGAACGACGTGATCGCAGTCGTTCGCTTTCTCTACAACCGCCGAGTTGGCCAAATCGGGTGCTTTTGGTGCGACGACTACACCGACGAGCAGTCGGTGACGCCGATCGAGTTGAACTACGCCAACATCAAGTGGGGCGATCTCTTTGATTTCTACACGACAGCTGATTGCGTTTTGCGCGAGCCTAACTGGAAGCATATCAAGCATGCGATGGACGAGTATCTCATGGACCGAAGCACGCGTGCCAAGTACCATCCGTCGCGCGTACAGCAGTTTATTGAAGTCCACGGCGTCGACAACTTGGAGCTCAAGGAGCAGCGCTGGTGGTATCCAAGAATCACGGTGTCACTGGTTGATTCTCATTCAATCAGATTGTTGTGAGCTTGGGACGCGGCGCAAACAGAGAACCGCGTACATCGCACTCAGTTTTGCGTTCGCCAGCCCAACACGAGTGACACAGCGCCGTTTGCGATCAAAAAGGTCGAGAACGCGGAGCAGTGGATCAAGATTGATGAGCGAGGCATATGGGGTATGGATGAGGGGATGACTTTCCAAGTGTGCTCGATCTCCCAATACGTTGACAAACGTGGACAACTCGGCGTGGATGTCCCGCCGGCCACTGACCCTGCCGACGACCAGCTCGAGGTCGTTCGCTTCCTCTACCATTCCAAAATCGGTCGCGTTGGGTGCTATTGGTGCGAAAACTGGTACGATGAGGACGCGCAGCCCGCCATCTCTCGAAGACTCCGATTGAGTTCAAGTACGCGTTGGACGAGTTCCTCATTGAGAACCCTCGGGCCAAGTTTCACCCGCTGCGCGTCCAGCAGTTTATCAACACCCACGGCATGGACAACTTGGAGCTCATGGAGTAAGGAATCGGATTGATGCATTGATGATGAACGTGATCTTTTATCTTTCCCATGGTCTCATTGGTCTATAATCACACTGGTACTGTCTCTTCAAGATGAAGAGACTCTTCTTGGGCTCAGCTCAACGTCAAAGGATCTGAACGAGGAGAGCGTTGGACGCGCCGCAGTTTCCGATCACGCGGGTGGAAAACTTTGAGCGGTGGTTCGAGATGACTGGCGAGCAATCGCTGGGGGCCGATTGCGTCTCGGTCCGCCTGCGCTCGTTGACATCAGTCGCTGATTCTTGCAGCGCCTTCTAACGTCCACTCCCTCTAGGCGTGACCGTGCACTCGTTGGTGATGCCCATCGAGTTCAAATACGCCAACGTCAAGTGGGGTGACCTCTTTGACTTTTACACGGCAGCCGACGGCGTCCTCCGTCTACCCAAATGGAAGCACTTGAAGCACGCACTGGACGAGTTTTTGGCTGAAGATCCACGCTTCAAGTACCATCCATCGCGCGTCCAGCAGTTTATGAACGAGAACGGTGTCGATAACTTGGAAGCCATGGAGTAGCAGCAGTACTGTAGCTTCCTGAGCATTTACTAGTTCCCGGTTGTTTTGTGCGTCTTTGCGTCCGATTCTGTGAGTTCGACTTCGCTCGAAGCTGCCACGATGCGCAATGTGGTTGTTGCACAGTTTCGTACTATGTAGTATCACGCGATGGACGAGTGACTCACGGACCGCTCGCTGTCGTGGTGCTTCGTCTCAATCGATTCACTTTGCGTTCCTTCTTTTCTCTTACGGCGCAGTCCTTGCGCTTCTCCATCATCCAGATCGTGGCTGTAGCTGTGGCTCAGAGAGAACAGTAGCGCCGAGTCCTGGCTTGCGACCTCCGACGTCAACAACATGAACGAAGGTGGAGGTCATCGACCAACGGTTCCAGATTGGCGAGCGCAGATTTTGATGGGCGCAGCGTGGTGGAGACTCGTCGAAGAGGAATTGTCAACGTAACGTTACGCTTCTTCTTCAAGATCGCGATAGGACCTTTCCAACGATGGGCGCGTCTCCGTTCCCCAGCCAGCGCCTTGAAAACATTGGCCAGTGGTTGATGAACGCCGTGCACCAGTGGCGAGTGGATCGGATGATGCAACTGAACGTTCGTCGACCCTGGCCTGGGTGAACGCCGGTTGATGCCACGGCCTCGAGCTGGTTTTGGTCCGGATCGCGGGATCGTCGACTGTCCAGTCGCGATGCCGTGTCCCGTGTCCGGTTGCGCCAAGATAGTGGTGCTCAAAACCAGCAACAACGCCGAAAAGCCTTCCCGCTGCACGAGCCACGGCACATGCCAATGGTGTTGAAGTGGCTACCAAGATCACCGGTATCGTACCGATATCTCAGCTCATCGCGATGTCGTGATGCCACGTTCCAAATGGCTCCCCAATGGAACGCCCGTCATCAGCGGATTGCGTCCAAGGCGTTGCGCTCGTGGCATTCGTCACACGTGCACTAATATTACGTGACGCCACTTGCAAGTCCCACATAGCGCTGCTCATTCACAGTGAGGAGCTCTTTAGAAGCTCAACTGACAGCTCACTTTGACTTTGTTTCAGCCACTGGCAAGGAGCTCTTTCGCTCACTTCATCGCCTCCGTCTCTCTCTCTCTCTGCTTGCCTCATGACCGCCATCATCGCGTGGCGTGACGCGGCCGCACACGTCGCAGCCGCCACGCACGAAGCCGTGAGCGCCTTTCCGCTCTCCAACGCATCAGCATCGGCGCTCGGCGTCGGTCTCCAGCTCCTGCTCGTCGTCATCAGCGTCTCGTGGCTCGCAAGCGTCGTGACCAACAACTACTCGCACGTTGACCGCCTCTGGTCCATCGTCCCTGCCGTCTACGCCTGGCATTTTGCGTACCGCGCGTCCGTCGACGACCATGGCGTCTGGAACGACCGTCTCGTACTCATGGCCGTGCTCTCGACCGCGTGGGGCGCGCGCCTGACGTTCAACTTTTGGCGCAAAGGCGGGTACAACCTCTCGGAAGAAGACTACCGCTGGGCCGTCGTCCGGCGCTATCTCCATCCGCTCGCGTACCAGCTCTTCAATATCGTGTTCATCGCCGGCTACCAGCACGTGCTGCTCTTCCTCACAACGCTCCCAGCCTACGTGGCCTACGTCTTTCGCGCGACGCCACTTCAGGTGCTCGACAGGGTCGCGGCCGCGCTGTTTGTGCTTCTCCTTGTCATTGAGACACTCGCAGACCAGCAGCAGTGGGTCTTCTACCAAACCAAGTACGCGCGGATCGCTGCCAAGCAGCCGCTCACGGGCGACTTTGCTGTCGGGTTCAACCGCAGCGGCCTCTTTCGCTACAGCCGCCACCCCAACTTTTTCGCCG
>JAADWR010000373.1:0-11092 GCA_023336345.1 Pythium inflatum | reverse complement strand
TCGAGAGGCCACAGGATGAGGTTTCGAAAGAAGCTGAGACCGTGATGATGCAGATGCTGCAGCATCTGCATGGGGAGCCTTACTTGATAACGCCGTCGGCATGAAGCTTCTTGGGCAGAGGTCAGCGCACCAACAACAGCAATTCAAACCTTGCTGGACAAATCTCGCGGGAGCATCTCAATAATCGGCCCTTCTGTGTTCTTGACAAAATAGTGATGCGACTTTATCACACGACACGGACCACCGGTAACAGTTACAATGTTCACGCATGGGCACACGAGGACAATCGCCATTTCTTCGGTCGGAGTGACTTCTGGAAGTGTCGTCGGCATCCAACCAATGTAGTTGCCATTCGCAATCGCCCACGCCGGAGGTTTTGAGCTTTTCCGTGCCAAATGCCTCCAGCATGTAGAGCACAGATCAATAAAAACCGGGGTGCCATCAGAACAAAAAGCTATATGACCATACGAGTAAGTCCAAATCCAGTGCAGCAGCGTATATCAGTGCGCACTAGGCGGATAGAGGAGTAAGCTCTTCAAACCATCACAGATCTTGGAAACATCGTAGAGATCCACAATAAACTTAGGTATCTGGGCAGTTGCACTTGGACGGAGGCATCATTTCATTTGCTGCACACCACAGAGCATTAGCTCTTAGCAATAACCGCCAGTATCCATCTTACCAATTTCAAGCGATCATCCACTTCACAGCGAACAATATGTTCGATGCTATAATCGCACTCGCACACTCCACACACTCCAGTTCTCCTCGCGTCTTCTCCAATCCGCTGCAATATCTCACTTGTGATCTCGCTGAGCTTCAACTCACTTGGAATCACAAAGTCGCGGGCCAAATCCATTCGCTCAGTTCTTCCCGAGAATAGTACCCCATACAGTCTACCAGAGCATCATCCCTTGCTCTCTTGGCCTGCTGGCGCCGACGGTTGGCCTCACGTCGTCCTTCTCTTACTGACCCCTCCAAAACTGAAGCACCCGGGCCAACACCAACCTGCTCAGCCCCCATGGCGCCTGATGCTTCCGATGAAGCAGCGTGCACACTGGTGTCCTGCGTCAACGCTTTTGGTGGTCCATCCTCCTTTTGCTCCGAAGCGTCGGAGGAAGCAGCGCACTCCCATCCGTCCCCCGACGTTCGTGGTCGTCCTCTCTCTTCTTGCTCCGAAGCAACCCTACGTCGACGCCGCCTCTCTGCCAATAGGAGAGCATACATCGAACCGGTACACGTCGGTGACAGCAATAGACTAGCCATCAGAACCCGTACAAGTCAGTGACAAGAATAGACTCGCGGCCGACGCCCTACACTATTGCCAAACCGGTACACGTCAGTGACAACAACAGACTGATCAAGAACAAAGAACAAATCGAGGTCATCACGACTCGGTCCCAGACCCACGAAACCTTTAAAATTGATCCGTCAGTTGCCACCGACAATCTGCCCGTTGGAGACTGTGCTGCTCCGTGCCACCAACGATTCTCAGTCGGCATTTTGCCACGAAGACCACAAGCTGCTACCCGATACCAGTCATGAACGTCGACCTCCTCCGCAACCTTCAGGGCCGTGCCGCCACCGACTACAACCTTGTCCACGCGATCATGAGCCACATCACCACCACCAACCCCCACCGCTTTGCGACGATCAACGCGCATTTGACCGTGTACGGCGTTCAAGGCTTCACCCAAGGCACGCGCATTGAGTGTATCGACCTCAGCGCGCCGGCTCAGTTCCGCGAGATCCAGCCCCTCCTGGCGAATTTGACAGACCGCGAGCGACTGCAGTATATCTTCCGCGTGACCGTCTGGGTTCAGCCTGACCAGATCCACCTCCAACCCGGCCAGACGGTGCGCATCACCCACATTGACCACCTCACTGTGGGCCGGCATTTCGACGCAAGGAACAGCTGACATCACCCATGTCCATCCGGGACCGGCCTCCTCACCCCAGGAACTGCCGCCTGCGATTGCCAATGCTCCTGTGGCCCAGCTTGGGGAACCCCAGGACGCCCAAAGCGAACAAGACCCCCGTACCGAGCCCAACCATGAAGAACACAACTGAGCAAGCTCACTGGCGTTCGCCCGCGACCGCGTAGGGTCTCATGGTTCCCTACCATTGCCGTTTCAAAGCCACACCACACCGAACCTTTTTGCGTATTGGACAGACTAGGCTACGTCTAGTCGCCACATCATTGGCCAAGGCTTTGTTCAGTGACGAAGACGATTCATTCCCACTGCTCCGCCTGCGAATGTATGCGTGTCTACGCGCGCGACCGCCCGAGCGCGTCAGATCTCTTCCGATGGCTCGAAGAGTCGCAGTGGCGTGCCTTGAAATCTGTAAGAGTGCGGGGCATGCGCATCGCGTGCTCGACGCCTGCTCGCGGAGGCGCCCAAGCACGCGATCTTTAACGGCGTCCGCGTCAATGCCCGCAAGTACGAGTCGCCGCTCGAGGAAGAAGCCGTCGACATTGACGTGATCATGGAGTGTCCCGGACGACCCGTGGCATAGGCACCTTGCGTGAGCAAACCGCGGCGTTCAAACTCACCGAGGATTCGATCGAATACTGGGCGAGGAACTCGATAGCGATTTGCAAATGTCTCGTCATCGTATGTTGCGTTTGGTTTCATGTAGTCATCGTCGATCGCTCATGTAGCTCACCCACCCACCGGCCTGTTGTTGCTCGCGAAGGAGTGCCTGCTTACTCTTGTCGGCGCATTGTTGGGCTTTGGCACTCAGCAAGGATCCACCGAGTTTCTTACGCCGAGGGACGACAAACTTGGGGCGACAAGTTCCATGAATCGCTGCGTGCTGCGTCGTTCAACCCACGAGTCTGGGAGGAGGTTGTCGTGCGTGAGCTCGAGCAGCGGTTGCTCTCCTTCTTGTTGGTCAAATCCGGACGTGCCATTGCACTCACCGTTACAGCTGCACTGGTCATGCTTGCGTTTGTTGGTGAGCTTCTTCTTTTTACGTAGTCGGGAACGTTCACGCACTCGATAAGATGCCTTCGCATGGTAGGGACCCGACGCTCGATCGACGGGGTCTCCTTGTTCTCATACTCATTCACTTCGAGGCAATACTCGCACCGCATTTGGGGCATCTGCGTGTTCGATCCCCTTGGATCCACTCGGAAGTGCTCGCTTTCGAGAGATGGAGGATGTCCCGTTGTTTGTAGTTCAACTGGAGGGTCGAGTTGCTGTCGGTGTTTACGACCTAGCTTTTACATCAAGGGGCGTCAAAAGTCATAACCTTTGATTTGGCCCGGTGTCTTTTCAGGTTCAAAGTCATTGTGTGACTTTTGGACTTTTCAGCCGTGTCCAACACTGGTTGGAATTGCTCTGAGGGAATCACTTCCAAAGAAAGCTGTTTGGCCGCTAAGAGATTTCACGCGACCGCAAGGGCGCGCATCAGTCGAGATGGCTACATGTAGGTGGTCCACTGAAGATACCAAATGAAATAGCATGTATTGTTTAAGAGTGTATGTGCTTTGTTGCAGGCTGGTTCTTCTTGCTGCTTAGCCCAAGAGTGTGCCGCCGATCACAGCCGCCACGAGCGCGCCGAGCACCATCGCGCCCAGCACGCGCATGCCAGTCGCACTCGAGGCTTTCGTCGTAGTGTTCGTCGCCAGCGTCGTCGTCGGCGGCGTCGGCGTCGCGACGGTCGGCGTTGGTGAGACCGTCGCATTCGTCGTCGTGTTGCCATCCGTCGTTGGCGTCACGGTAGCGTTCGTACCAGTCGTTGGCTGCGTCGTCGCGTTCGGATCCGTCGGCGCCGTGGTGGTCGTGTTGGTTGTCGATGTTGTGGTGGTCGTGGTTGTGGACGCCGACGGATCTTCCGAGCCCATAACAGGGTCATAGTACACGGACTTTGAGAAGCCAGGAAAGACCCAAACCAACTCGGTCTTCTTGTTGTTCACTTCGACTGACGAAGTGATCGGCGTCGTAACGTCGTCAATCACCGCAAGCGTCGGCGCGTCCATGAACATGCCTTCGCCCATGTCCACGCGGTCCGTGTGCGCCTTCCCGGCCTTAGCGCCCTTCGTCGGTGGATCGCGAGCCACCTTGTTCTTGCCGATAGCCTTGAGCTCGACGCCAAAGCGGAGCTGGTTCGCTGCGTTCTCAAACGGCCAGTCCTTGACCATGACCGAGAATTTCAACGCACCGGCCGGAATGTCGACCGTCTGGTTGCCGTTCATGGCCGTGCCGTTGGCCTGGAAGATCATCGCCGTGAGGTTGAACGACGTTTGAGTGGTGGCTTTGCCTACTGGAAACGACGCAACAAACGACGTTGTTACGGCGTCGACGCCGCCGACCGTGTACGGTTCAAACGCGCTCCACTTAGCCGTGAGCGCGTTAAAGTTGGTCGTCGCTTGGACAAACGGTTTCTTGCTGCTGTCAAACTCTTCCATGCGCGACATCGACAGCATGATCACCTGACCATTGACGCAGTCGCCCGAGGGGCAGAGCTCGATCTTGGCGCCGCTGCCGACGAGGTTCACGGCGGTCTTGATCTTGGCCTTGACATCGACACTTGCGCCGTTCACGGTCGCATTGAACGCGACGTCGTCCACGGACGCGAGGCTGCCGGTGGTGGAGCCAGCGGTCGATCCGGTGGAGATAACCACTGACCCCGTCGCTGATCCGGCGGTCGCTGCCGTCGAGGCACCCGTTGAACCAACAGTCGTCGTGGTCGTGACATCAGCCGCGGAAAGTGCCGCGAGCGTGAGCGTGTACGTGGCAGCTGCGAAGATCTTCATGCCAGTAGAGTTGAGGCGGAGGCGGTTGTTTGCAAGTGATCATGCGATACTGTGGCCGTGAAAAGCGCTTGTTGAGACGGGCGATATGCATATTTGGAGGACGTGTCGCAGGTGAAACGATTCGAACACCTGAGATGTGGTTTTGTGGGATCGTACTCGGTGATCTGTGACAACTCGGTCTGAGGACAAGTTGCTCAAATTACAAGTACGGTACTGTACCAAACGTAGACCTCGAAGCTTGAAGACGGCGTTCTCGGTCGTGTTGGGACTGTGTGGCACTCTATTTGGAATCGAACCCCACAGTTCAGGCAGGAGGAGAGCCTGTTCGCCAACCCCTCGTGTCACAGATAAACCCACGCATCTTATCGCGAGCCTTTTCTATATTGTCGTAATATCCCGGTGGAAACACGAGCGTAGTTGATGGTGTTCGGTACCTCATATTGCCTACTTGAAGTAAACGGTACCTTCGTCGATCCGTGAGCGCGGCTATTTCGGCCCAGCTGCCGATCAGAAGTGGTTGGTTTGGATCGCATCCAACAGCGGCACCGGCAGCTGCAGCAAGCACCCGATGTAGCGCGTCCTCGCCCACGTCCTCGAGGCTTGGAGTCGCTTGGTTCCGTATTAGATACTGTGGCCGCAATCGCACGAGCTCTTTCCGGAGACTTGGATGCCAAACCTCACTCTGCAATTTGCTCCGCCACAACCACCAAGCTACCAGCTCCAGCATGAAGATCTTCACGACCTCGGCGCTCCTCACGGCCTTGCTCGCTTCGCTTGCGGCTGCCGCTGCTCCGTCGGACGACGTTGCGTTCAACGGCACGGCCGAAGACGCCGACCACGTGCACAACCACACGGTCAAGACTGCGGCGAACCTCAAAGGCGCCGGCGCGCAGATCCAGCTGTGCCCGTCGGGTGACTGCACCAATGGCCAGAGCATCACGCTCTCGATGTCGCGCATGGAAGAGATCGGTGACGACGCCAAGAACTCGGTCGTCCAAGCGGCCAAGAACTTCAACTCGCTCTCGGCCAAATGGAGCGCGTTCGAGCCGTACACTGTCGGCGGTGTCGACGCCATGACGACATCGTGTATTGCGACTTTCACGGTCGGCAAGGCCGCGACCGCGACATCGTTCAACCTCACAGCCATGATCTTCCAAGCCAACGGCACGGCCATGAACGGCAACCAGACGGTCGACATTCCCGCTGGCGCGCTCAAGTTCTCGGTCGCGGTCAAGGACTGGCCGTTCCTCAACACCACCAACCAGCTCCGCTTTGGCGTCGAGCTCAAGGCCAAGGGCAAGGGCGGCAAGGACCAGGCTGACCCGACGAAAAAAGGCAAGGCCGGGAAGACGCACATGGACCGCGTGGACATGGGCGAAGGCATGTTCATGGACGCACCGACGCTCGCGGTGATTGACGACGTCACGACGCCGATCAATTCGTCGGTCGAAGTGGCCAACAAGAAGACCGAGCTGCTCTGGGTCTTCCCGAGCTTCACCAAGACGCTGTACTACGACCCGGTCATGGGCACGGATCCCTCGGCGAGCAGCACGCCGACTGACACGACCGGTGGCACAACGACGACCACGACGCCGACGACGACGCCGGCGGCCACGACCGCCAAGCCAACGAGCAGCGCGAGCCACATCATCGGTGCGCTCGCGGCCACCGTGTTGGCGGTCGCGGGTGCCTGCCTCGTCTAATCCCGATGGAAGCGGCTTTTAAAACCTAGATGTGACACGCTCGGCGAGCGCATGGCACAGTCTCTTTTCCAACAATATACAATGCATATTTGACACGTACCTCCGTACTCTTTTGTGCCGTCGTGTAGTAGCAGCGAAGCCGCTTCCACTGGTTACTATGATATCAATAGGCGGTTCTGACACGAGACGATGAGGATCGACGAGCGTCGCGTCGCGATCCCTCGTGACGGAGATCGGGTGATCTCTTGCAGCGCGGCGGCATGGTTGGAAAAACCTGTCGAGCTGGACATGGTCTAAAAGGACCTGCGCTCCCGACTCAATACCACGAACCCCATGGGATGGTGCTCCTTGGTGGGCCTTTTGATTGGCCTACCACACATAGTGCGCGGACGCTATTTATTCTGCCACTGGTCGAAAACGTCAAGCGGCTCACTCAAGTATATTGACGCTTTGTCGCACTGCGAGCGACTACGATTTCGTAATGATGCGAGTGCAGAAGACGCGTGACCGTGTGGCGCTCGTGGCCACGAGCGCCATGAACTCGGGCGGCTGGGACCTCATGGCGACGCTCGTTACGTACCAGTTCCTCGGAATCGTCTGGAGCTCGTCCACGTCGACGTTTCCGCTGCTGTTTGGTCGCGACCCGAGGCTACCGCCGACGCCGCTGTTTGGGTTCAACGACGAACCGTACGCCGACCGCGCGATCGCCTGTCTCGTGCAAGGACGCACGTACGCACCGGCGCAGCTCACGACGGTCCTCCGCGACGCGAAACTCGCGACAGCGGTTGACACGATGGGCTCCTCTGTCGACGGCTTTCGCGTCGTGAGACGCACGAATGAAATGGCGCTCCAGCCGCAGAGCGTCGACGCTTATAGCCAAGCGTGCGACCGCATTGCGTACACGCTCGACGCAATTCAAGACAGTTGTCAAGCGGTCGGTTACGACGTCGAGCGCGACACGCTGCGGATCGTCGACAGCGTCTGGAGCAACACGACGTACGAGATCCCGAAAGCGCTCCCAGTGCTCCTGATCCCGTACTGGGACAATGCGGGTTCAATGGCGCTCGCCATCCCAGCACTAGACGGATCGGCGTGTCTCTTCACGTTGTACGGCGTGTACCAATCCGCTGCGTTGCCCTACGGCGTGTTCCGCGTCGTTCCAAAGGCTGTGCGCCACGCCAAGACGATCGAGTGGCTCAAGGACCCGGGTGGCGTGTGGCGCAATGGGTGGTACGAAGCCCCCGACGGGCAGCGCTGGTACGCCAACATGATGACGTCGAGAGGCAGCGGGCCGTACGGCTTAGTGGTTCGTCAGTTTGACACGCTCGCCAACAAAGAACTCGACTGCAACGTCGCGACGCCGCCGATCAGTTGCAAGAACAGTGAAATCGTCGACCACTGGGGTCGGCAGATCACTACGACGTTGGAGGTCACAGATGAAGACTAGCTCGTCGTGACGAACGGCTCGCGCTTTGGGCTCTTTCTCTTCCAGGCCATGATCCGCGGGACTGTCACAATCGTCTACTCGCTCGACACCTTCGTCTCCAACATCTCGGTCTTTATCGTCCTCATTCGCTGGCTCGTGTCACTCTCTGCCATGGTCTACACGTGGTACAAAGGCTAGAGCTCATGGCAGACGACTGGCATTGGGGGGATTGCCAACTCGCGCACGTTCAACTCGCTCCCGATCATGCTGCTACCGCGCCTCAAGCTCACGCTCACGGCGTTTTTCACTGTTGGCTGTGCGTTCGAAGGCCAGCAAGTCGCATTCACGACCGCGTGGTACATTATCTACCCCGGTATCGTCGAGTTTATGCTGTATTACTACAGTCTCATCAACATCACCGCCAATGCGACGTACCGACGCGTGAACGACGTGCTGTTTGGACCGACGCTCTTGGCGCTGTGTGCGCTCCACTACTTCCGCAATATGATTGCCGAGTGGCCGCCGCTTGGTCTCCATGGCCGCATCTCGACTGTGATTCTCTCGGACGAAGTCGACGCACTCAAGCTCACGGACTTCTTCAGGACGAACGTTGCGATGCGCATCAACGGCAACGTTCAGATCATTTTCTGTCTCAAAATCGTGCTGCTCATTATCAATCTCTTGCCGCTCTTGTTGGCCGAGAACACGACGCAAAAGCGCGGTAAGAAAGTCAATGCGTTCTCGCCGTGCGAGATTGAACAGACGCTCGCGCTCCGGGCCTCGGTCGCTCAGCCATCTATTCGATCCGCTCGCCTTCCAGCAACGCATCTGGTATGGTCGTGGCTATCACGCAGAGCCATTCCGTATCACAGCAAGCGACGAGGCCGCTCGCGCCGCACCCACAGACCGACCCCTTTCGCTCGCGCGTGACAGTCCAGCCGATTGTCAAACCCACCAACGTATCGGAGACCGAGAAAGACGCACTCGAGCGCCTTGGGTCGTCAACAATGAGCGATCACGTGCTCATTGGGTACGAGATGAGTCGCCTCGGGTACCTTGTGTTTGGCGACCAGTTTCTGCTTTCGTTTGACGACTGGTACATCCTCACGTCACTCGCGCCCATGCGCGTGATCGAAAAGCTCTGGAACTACCGCATCGTCGTTTTTGACGTGGAGAAACAAGCCGACGGAGTCTATCGCGTCAAGGGATCTCCGCATTTGTGCCGCCTGGACGATCGCAAGCTCCGTAGCATTCCGTTCTAACGAGTCACTGTGTGCACCTTTCTATAGATGGCTACATTGGTGTGGGCCACATATCGCGATCTTCATCTACGCAGATGCGCTGCGGCATGTGTGAGGAGGCCTCCAACTGCCACGTGCTAAGATCCCCAAGACGACTGCAGCGCTCAACGCGAAGAATGCCTGCGGATCAGAGAAAGGCCGAAGCAATGGTGGTTATTTTGGGGCCCCAAAGTCGCCTGTGACACGTTGGGTTCTGATTCCCTACAGCTGGCAGCTGCGTTGGATCGTTCGTCTTCAAACTATTGGCGAAGAAAGAGAATCCGCTTGCACCCCGATCGATTCTCTCACTCTGCAACTTGCTCAGCCACCACCCAGCCACCAAGCCTCAAGCATGAAGATCTTCACGACCTCGGTCCTCCTCTCGTCGCTGCTCGCAGCGTTGGCGTCGGTCGATGCGGCGCCAAAGGACGTCGGCTTCAAGCCGGACGACATGCCTGACCACGGGAACCACGCGAACGGCACGCACCACATCAAGAGCGCGGCCAACCTCCGCGGCGCTGGCGCCCAGATCCAGCTCTGCCCCACTGGCGACTGCACCAATGGCCAAGCGATCACGCTCTCGATGGCGCGACTCCAAGAGTTTGACGATGACGGGCGGAAGCCGTTTGTCCAAGAAGCAGAGAACTTCAACACGATGTCGGCGCAGTGGACCACGTTCGAGCCAATTACGATTGGTGGCGTCGACGCCGTCTCAGCATCCTTCATCTCGACGTTCAACGTTGGCAACGCCACGACCGCCACGTCGTTCAACCTCACCGCCGTGATCTACCAAAACAACGGCACAGCCTTGAACGGTAACCAGACTGTCGATGTCCCGGCCGGCGCGCTCAAGTTTTCGGTCCTCGTCAAGGACTGGCCGTTCCTCAACACGACCAACCACCTCCGCTTTGGCGTCGCGCTCAAGGCTCAAGGCAAGGACAAGAAAGAGTGCGGCCCTGGTAAGAAGAATCCCAAGGGCGACAAGAAGCACTTGGACCGCGTGGACATGGGCGAAGGCATGTTCATGGACGCGCCGACGCTTGCGGTCGTTGATGATGTGACGACGCCGATCAACTCGACGGTTGAGGCCCATGTTAACGAAGTCGAGATGGTCTGGGTCTTCCCTAGTTTCGCCAAGACCCTCTACTACGACCCGGTCATGGGCGCTGACAACTCGACCAACGACACGAGTGCCGACGCGACTAATGGCACAACGACGACGACGACCAACATAACGACCACACCGACGACCACGACGGCCAAGCCGTCGAGCAGTGCGAGTCAGATTGTTGGCGCGCTCGCGGCCGGCGTGTTGGCGGCCGTCGGTGCCGCCCTCCTCTAACCTCACGACCAGTGGGCGTTCCAAGCGGCTTTTATAAACAAACCCGTCACGTTTGTATGGTTGACGCTGCTGCTCTTAACAGCATCAATGAATACTGCATTCACCTGCTTCTTTGGCGCGGTCTGCAAACACATACGAACGCAGAGCGGATCACCTGTGACAAGAGAGAGCTTATACTGATACGTGCGTGTGGACCACGTGTGGTTGAGACCGTGTCGGAAACTTTCTGCGCTCCGTGGATAACCTGCAACCTGATTCCATCGTCTGCACAGTGTGACGAATGAATGCAGGAGGACCTCAAACCTAAGAGCAACTCTCGACATCTGTGACGTGTGACACTAGATATAGATACATTGGTGTGCACCACGCCATGTCAACAGACCCGACACATGGGTTCTCCAAACTTTCTGCGCATTGCTGTCAACTGCCTGTGACACCATCGAGCGTGACGACCAGCTCCGGCCATGCGAATTCCTCGCATTTTCTTGGGATCAGAAGTCTCAGCTCCTGTACCGCACCGAAAAGCACGAAGCAATCGGATCATGACGTTGGATGAGCTCACTCTTGAAGATCCACTCG
>JAADWR010000372.1:0-11104 GCA_023336345.1 Pythium inflatum | reverse complement strand
CGGCGCTCATGTGTGCAGCTGAACGCGGCCGACTCGCTGTCGTCGAAATGCTCCTCCAGGTCGGCGTCGACGCCAATGCGACTGATATCCTTGGCACGTCGGCGCTACGGCTCGCCGTGATGCGCGGGCACCATGAGGTGGCGTGGAGATTGCGAGCAAGTGAGACCATCGACGCAGAAGGAGACACATTCGACCATGCCCCCGCGAGGCGAAGATTGTGCGGTTGGGCGCGGGTAGCGATGCGCCAAGCGGCTTTGGAGGAAAGAGATCTCCTGAACTAGTTGCGAGCTCCAGTTTGAACGAGCACTGATTCCTGGACAACACACAGGACGCGCGTGCGTTAAACAGAATCAAGACAGAGTTCTCATTCATTTCAGACCTAGACCTCCGCCTTCGCTTTGTGAATAAAAACCCCCTGTGCCTCGCTACTTCCTGTCGTTGTCGGGCACGCGCTTGATGTGGTCGAGTAAGAACGCCAAGTTGAACGCCTTGTCGCGTAGGTACTGATACCGATCGCTCGCGCTAAAGTGGCCTGCGGCGAGATCCGTTTTCAAGAGCACATCGTTGTCGTCACACTTCAAATCGCGCAGGCGTGCGACCCACTTGGTTGGCTCCCAATAAGCCACGCGAGGGTCGTACAGGCCGCTGGTCACGAGGATATTGGGGTATGCTTGGGCCTTGACGTTGTCGTACGGCGAATAGTTGAGCATGTACTGAAAGTACGCGGCTTCGTTCGGATTCCCCAGTTCTTCCCACTCGTACGTCGTGAGTGGGATCGATGCGTCGCTCAGCGTATTCATGAGGTCGACAAACGGAACGCCAGCGATCGCAGCGACGAACAGGTCCGGGCACATGTTGAGCACAGCACCGATAAGCAACCCACCGGCGCTCAGTCCTTCGCACGTCATCATACTTGCGCGTGTAATGCCCGTCGCAATGAGGTGTTCAGCGCACGTGATAAAGTCCGTAAACGTGTTGATCTTGGCCGTGTACTTGGCGGCTTCATACCACGCGCGACCCAACTCGCCACCACCACGGATATGGGCGACAGCATACACAACACCGCGGTCCAAAAGCGGCAAGATCGTCGCGTCAAAATTTGGGTCCGTTACGCTGCAGGCGCCATACGCGCCGTAGCCGTAGAGATGAAGCGGCTGCGGTTCGGTGGTACGAAGGTCCCTGCGGTACACAAGCGAGATGGGAACTTTTGTACCGTCCGCAGCAGTTGCTTCGATGCGCTCCGACTGGTACAGCGCACGATCATAGTTGAGACACGGGTCTTCCTTGAGGAACACGAGTTGTTTGGTCTTGGTATCGAAGTCGTACGTCGTGCGCGGGGTCGTCATAGACGAGTACACCAAGCGGAACTTGGTGGTGTCAAAGTCGCGGTTGATCGATGTCTTCACCGAGTAGCTTTCTTCGTTGAACTTGATGCGGCACTTTATGTGCGTGTTGTCGTTCTCTTCAGCGATCCACAACTGGGAAACGCCGTTCTCACGACCGCTGATCACGAAGAACCTCTCGAAACAATAGACTTCTTCCACGGAGACCTTGATATCATGCGGGAATACGTCGCACCAGTTGTTGGAGCTCAGCGCCGTGTCGCGTGTGCGCATGATCTTGAAGTTCGTGGCCTTGTCTTTGTTGGTGACAATGTAAAAGTGGCTGTTGCGGTGGTCTAACGAGTACCGCACGCCTTTTTCCCGCTTGGCGACTAGTTGAAGTCCCGCCGACGGCTTCCCAAGATCCAGAATCCAGATCTCAGTCGTTTCGCTGGTTCGTGCGATACACTGGATGTACTTGCCGTCGCGGGTCTTGCGGAGAGCGAGGTGAAAGCGTTCGTCGTCCTCAGTGAACAAGCACTCGTCGCGCTCGCTCGAGCGAACCTTGTGGCGCCAGATCTTGTTCTCTCGGTGAGTCTCGTCGCGCGTTGCGTAAAACATCTCGGACGCATCGTTACCCCACACGAGGTTGGAAATGTTGTCGAGACGATCTTTAAGCAGCTCGCCAGTCGTCAAGTCTTTGATGAAGCCAGAGTACACTTCGCTGCCGTTGTAGTCGACCATGAAGGCGAGGTGCAGGTGGTCTGGGCTCACAAGGACGCCCGAGACTTCACAGTGCGTGTGGCCCACAGCGAGCACATTTTCGTCAAGTAAGAGTTCTTCGGATGCGATGGTCTCGTCAGTCTTTGACTTGCGACAGTGCAGCTTGTGGCTGCTACCCTTGACCGTCCGGGTGTAGTACACGTACGGACCGTGGGGATACGGAACCTCTTCGTCGGTCTCTTGGACATGCGATAGCAACTCGTCGTAAAGCGCATCGCGTACAGTCGCCAAGTGTGCGGTCTTGGCGTCGGTGTACGCGTTCTCTTGGCGCAAATGCTCGAGCACTTCTTCGTTCTTGCGGGTATCATCGCGGACGTAGTAGTACGGATCTTCAATGTAGAGGATCGGTTCCATGGGGTTTGCTCCTTGATTTTGACCAGGGACAGCACCGAACGGCACCATGTGCGGGCGTTTCTCGAGCACCGGTGGACGCATGGAGACTGAAGAGTATACGGCGCGACGCGAGCGCACAGTGTACACAGCTGCAGCCGTCGCGACGCTGACGCCAAGGCCGACGCTGGCGTTGAGAACCGATCCGAGCTTGCTCATGGTGCGTTCGTCTTACGCTGATGCAAAATCGATTGTGACCAAGGGACTTGCGCGGTCGCTGGCGCCGTCAAGAGCGTCATTGGCTATCGGGTGACACAGCGAACGTTGTTGATGGCGATGCTGAAAAGCATCGCGCCATGCCACGGTGGCACTAGGAACGACCATCATTCGGTGGACAATGTTGGTAGACAGGTGCGACGTCAACTTGCAGTCGGTATCTCAACCCATGTCAAAATCACAGTGCTCCTTTTGCATGTGAGTGACACTTCCGATGGCGTATACAACGGACGTGGTTACATCGCTTATGCACTTGGTTTTGGATATCCCAGTTCTCATTCACCCACTGGCGGGGCATACCTACTCGTTCTTATCGAGCTTTTGAAGCCGGCGTCTTCTTGTCCGATTCACGCACGCGCTTGACGTGGTCCAGCAGGAACGCTAACTCAAACGCCTTTGCACGAAGGCTGCGGTATCGATCACTCGCGCTAAAGTGACCCGACGCTATGTCCATTTTTAAGAGCACGTCGCTGTCGTCACGCTTCAAATAAAAAATCGTGGCCCCGCTGCCGTCGCTTGGGGCCCCTTCTACCATGCGCGATGGCTTGAACGCAAACGAGTACGAAGAACAACTCTAGACGGTTCGTTCGGCGTGTCGGCGCTGGAACCACATCGCGCAGACGCTCTTGCAGGTGTCGGAGAGCCACAACTACGACATCCGATTCTTTCGGGCAAGCAAGAGTGAGCGCGCAACGATCGTACGCCAAGCTGACGTCGTGGGAGCGCATGCCCAGCAGCTAAGGATTGCAACGGCTGAGCCTGTGGATGTCACGTTGGATCTAGTTCCGCGCAAGAACTTTTTGAGGGACCGGTTCATGGATCCAACCTATTGGATAGAACTGCTCGCGTGCTTCCCAAACCTCGAGCGGCTCGGCATCGATTGGGTCAAGCACTGACGACAGTGACGTTGTTCGGAACAGAGCTCGAGCACCTCGTGACGTCAGGTTACCCTCGCAGCACTCGATACGGTGTACCGACGTTTGGTCTCTCTTTTGGCGTTTCGCCAATGCATTGTGCGGTCACTGCAAATGCCATCGTTCAAATGCCGTTGCCAATAACGATTGCTGTTGAGATGCGTCTCTGGCGATGCCAGAGACTCCTCAGAGAGCGACTCTCTCGACAACAGTGTGAATGTGCAAACGTCATCTCAACTCTGACTAGGTGGAGTGTGCCCGCTTCGCGGGCACTGTGCACGTGCTGGGTTGGCGGGGACTCAAGGGCAGCGCAAGCGCTGCCAGATTGGGTTGTATGCGGCAACCCGTCGTTCTCCAACAGTGCCAGAATGACGCGCCATGGTGACGTCGCACTATGACAGTTGAGTTGAGCCAATCAGCGTCCCAAAAGGGTTCAGGTTGCATGGAAATGTCTTGTATCAATGCATTTAACTGTCGTGTGCTCGCTCAAAAATGACTGAAGTACTACTTTTGCGACCCGAAGCTCGCTCGCTGCGCTCGCTCACAGCGCGCTCCGCGCGCAAAGATCCCTCCCTTTTTTTTAAAAAGGGAGAGATCTTTGCATCAACTCACATTGCGGTACGACCGAGGCCGCGCGGGCGGCGCGACGAGCGCGACGCGCACGAGACGTCACTGTGTGGCGCTCTCTCGCAGATACGGACGCGTGCTCTATCGGAGACTTTGCCAAACTCCCGCATCCATCTGCTCATGGTCAACGGGATCTTTTCCTTCGTGGCGCCGTCGCCGTCGCTGGCGGAGTCGTCAACAATGCGCGATGGCTTGGATGCGAATCAGTACGAAGCGCAGCTCTCTGATATACGTTCGGTGTGCCGGCGCTGGAACCGAGTCGCGCAGGAGCTCTTGCATGAGTCTGAGACACGAGACTATGAGATCCGTTTCACGCCAGCGAACAAGAACGAGCGAGCAACGATCCTTCGCAAAGCCCACGCCAAGGGAGCGCATGCCCAGCAACTCATGATCATCACGACCATGCCAGTGGATATCACTCTGAATTTGATCCCGTGCAAGAACTTTTCGAGAGATGGGTTGATGGATCTAAGCTATTGGGCAGACCTGCTCGCGTGCTTTCCGAATCTCGAACGGCTCGACGTCAACTGGGTCGAACAGCGCTTTCTCGGCGTCGTGCTCCGTGCGGCGTCGACAGTGCGCCGTCGCGTCCGTGGACTCGTCCTCCGCAGTGAATCCTCGAGCTTGGGGTATATACCGCATCGTCACGAGGTCACCAGTCTCCATCACGTGTTCGCTGACGCGTTGCAGCAATGGCAAGCGGCCAGTGGTGGTCTCCGTCTGCTGACACTGCCGTCGTGGACTCACTATCACGACGGCGATGTTGCGGATGTGCTCATGGCAGTAGTTTGCTGAGATCTGGGGACACGACGAGAATCGGACTCAGCATGATCTCATGGACAATGGAGAGCCCCGCGTCGGTGCGTGCTTGAACGAACTGGTGCAGAGCGTGCCAAGTTACTGTCCCAACCTCGCAACGTTTTCGGTCTCGCACAACACGTCCCATTGCAGTTTGTATATCAGCGCCGCGACGATCGACACTTTTGTGCATGCGCCGTCGCTCCTCAACCTCGAAGTGGAGGGCTGCAAACTCAACGACACTTCGATCATCGAGATGCTCCGTATCGCAAGCGCGGCGTCATCGCTCGATCGCCGAATCACTCTCACGGTCGAGCACTTATTGCATCTGCCCATCGTCAAAACACTCCGTTTTCTAGCCGACGCATCGAGCGACCAGTTTGCCAAGACGCGACTGCGACTGTCGGTCTCTTCTGGCTGGCACCAGGCCTTAACGGAGGAAGAGAAGACTACTCTCCAGACGCCCGAGTCGAGACAGCAGCTCATTGACGCGGTTGAGCAGCGCCACAAGTGCTTCGTGAAGATCTCGAGACTGTTTCGCGATGACAAAGAGTACGATGCGATCACTAGGCTCAAACTCACAATGGACGGACGCGGACGAGCGGATCAAGAAAAAGGGCAAGGAAACCCAACGCCACCTGTGCGAGCGCCCAAGCGACAGAGTGCGCGCCTTGCGCACAAGTAACCCATGGGTACGGTACCTAGGCTACCCACCGTACCCAAGGCTACGGTTACAAAATTTCGACAACGTACCCCCCTCCCTCCAAAAAATTCAAACGGAAGGATGAAGCGCCGAGCGAATGGTCCGACCGCGGCTGCGCGCGACGCCCGTCGCCTCAAGCGCGCGCATGACGTCGCAGCGTGGGCGGCTTCACCTACTGATTTAGACTCTGCGGTCGCTGCCAGCAGCCTTGTGTCGCTCCCCCCTTTCCTGCTGTCTGACCGCGTGTTTTCGTTTCTCGCGCCGCCGCCGTCGCTCGAAACGCCGTCGACGCTCCGCGACGGCATCAACACGCGTCAGTACGAGTCTCAACTGAGTACGCTGCGGCTCGTGTGCCAGCGATGGAACCGCGCGACGCAGCAGCTTCTCCACGAGCGCGAGAATGCCCAGTTCAAGATCCGCTTCAGCACGGCCAACGCGAATGACCGCGCGCGCATTCTCCGCGACGCCCAAGCGCATGGCCAAGCAGTCGAAGAGCTTGAGATTGTCACGGGCACGTACAGCGGTATGATGTGGAACTTTACGACTGGCAAGTACTTTTGCAAGGACGAACTCATGAATGCGACGGCGTGATGGACTGAGCTCTTCCAGTACTTTCCCAACGTCGCGCGGCTCAATCTCCAAGGCGTCGAGCTCTGCTTCATGGAGGTCGTGCTCCACGCAGCGTCGACTGCGTGTCCGCGCGTCCGCGGCCTCGTGTTTCTCGGTGGGTCACCGGTCATGGGCCTCCGTCCGGAACGAGCGGAAATGAAGAAGCTGAACCGCGCGCTGGCTCAGGCGTTGCGACAATGGCACGATGCGAACGGCGGGCTGCGACTCCTGATGGCGCCGTGCTGGGCACGCTACGATGATAATGCTCACACTGAAGTGCTCCGGTCGGTCGCATCGTTCTGTCCGCTCCTCGAGTTCTTTCCCACGTGGGAGTATGAAGGCATCACGCGCAGTAACCAGGCCACGCCGCGCGAAGTGCCTCTACGTGTATGGACCAAGTTTTACCGGCGCTGTACCGCGTTGCGCGAGTTGTCGTGGAATCTCTGTGTGTTCTCGCCCGCCCACGTCAAGGCCTTTGTCGCGTCACCCAAACCGCAGCTTGAATCACTCATCATCGAACACTACATCGAAGTCTGGAAGAAAGCGCCCGAGTTTACCATGATCCAGTCGGTTCTCGCGAGCGTACCAAGTCTACGGTCCCTAAAGCTTACGTTGGCCGATGGATCTGACGCATACGCAGGCAGTGATGAAGACGATGAGGAAGATGGAGACGATGAAGATGACGGCGAGGAAGAAGAAGAACAAGGCGACGAAAACGATGAAAATGACCAAAACGATGAAGACAATGAAGTCGACGAAGGCGAAGGCGAAGAAGTTGATGAAGGCGACGAGGTTACCGAAGAGGGAGAGATGGAACCCGTTGTTGGCTGTGGCTTGGACGAGATGGTGCTGAGTGTCTCGATCCACTGCCCTCAACTCGAGACATTCAAGTGCTCTTTCGTCTGCGACGACGGCGACTTCGCGATCAGCGGAAAGCCACTTGCCGCATTGGCAAACCTTGCATCGTTGCGTGAACTCCACGTCGACCGTTGTGACCTCGAGCGCAACGCGATCGTCGAGATCATCACAAGCGTTGTTCCTTCCAAGTCGACGGCACGCGTCATTGACCTTGAGATTACCAAGACTCCGCATGCTGCAATTTCGAGTGCACTCACGTTCCTAGCATCGCAGCCAGCGACTCGATTTCTTGACACGAAACTCGATCTATCCGTCCATGCCAGTGGATACGCTCGAGAAGCCGACGAGGAAGATGCCGAAATGTTCCACACACCCGATATTCTCAAGATCAAAGAGCGGTATGCACTGGCAAAGTGTGGTTTGGATGTGGAGGAAACCGATGACAAAATGGATGCACTGACATTGAAGTTCAACATGCACGAGTGCGAAGTAATCGAAGAAGAAGAGGAAGAACCCGCGCTAGAGCAGCCACCACCGATTCGACGAAGCGCTCGCCGTGGATGATTCGAGGTGAGTTCACTGTAGATCAGTTTAGGCCGTGTATCGGGGATCGCATTGGTCAGTTGCAGTCATGTAGGGGACGGAGCAGAGACGACTTCCCATAAAGCGTTTTGCTCTGGCATCGTCGAGTCTCCCGCGATTCTCTCTTGTGAAACAGGATGAGCCGGAAGTGAGTCCCAGGCGCGAGAACGGATTCCGTATTACGCGTTCCAGATGCTCGTGGGAGACATGCGTGCAGTGAAACGCCGTGGAAACGCCTTGAAGCAGCTCCAGTTCGCCACGACCTATTGGCACTCGGGCGTCCCCATGATGAAACAAACATTGTGCAACGGTATGATCAAGAAACTCACTCACCTCGTGCGTCTCGAAATCGCGAGCCTGTCGAACCAACATGACCACTGCTGCTGTCGGCAGTGTCCATGGGATGTCCACGCCTGAAGGACCTCGCCCTCATGTCGGCACGGTTCCAGATCGCGCAAGAGCCATCGCTGGAACAAGCCAACGCGATTGCATCATTGAGCTTGGCGCTCGAGAGGTGGTTCAGAGTCAATGGCAGGCTCGAGGCCCTGACGATTCCGTTTTGGGTTCAGTGTGACGAAGAGTACGGCGGGTCCCTCGTGGCGATCGGAGACTTTTGTCCCACCATGAAGTACTCATCAAGACGCACTTGCGCCGGCCAGGCATGTTATCCTCCAAGTGTGTCACAAAGAGTATCTCGTTCTCATTGGCTGAAATTTCAACTAATGTGAGTTTAGTTGGCTAAAAATTGCGGAATTTCTTAGTAGTAGTATTCTCAAACGGTATTACTTTGTCACAGAACGGTTCGGTCTGTCCGCAACAATTGGGAAGCTCACGCCAATCGCGCATTGCCCTGTTATTGGGACCCCGAGGGCACGAAACGCGTGAGAACTGCTACATGCGATGCTGCCTCAGCCGCGACCGTGCGGGCGTTCGTCGGGGATCATACATACAAGACACAGCATTGTGCGGTGGTTGGACATCCGTACTTTGACCGAACCCTTCGGTGACGCGAGGGTTCCGCATTGGGCGCTGATGGCGAACAGTTCGTCACGTTCGTCGACTCTTGCCTTCTGATTTAGCATTTCGGTCCGAGGCCCTTAATTACCGGGCACGCTTATTAATACTGAGTATAACGCTAGCAGTAAGGAAAGGGCGGCCACTGTGTTGCATTTTCTTATGCGAATGTAGTCTGACGTTGCTGTTTGTGGAATCACTCGTGCTCCTCAGAAGTTCTGCGTCAGAAAACACAGCAGCACCGTAGACACTGAATGATATGTACGCACAGAGTTGATAGGATTCGAAGCGGCTTGTGTGGGGTGATCTCAAAATGGCCCGGTCGTGGCGGCCTCGTGCAACAATAACGCATCGTTGTTGCCTACTGTATTCTGTGCAATATGGAAGGAATACTTCATTTACTGTACGTGCGCCAACTGCAAGTTGCCTTGACCAATCAGCGCCTTTCGAATCGGAACGTCAACTTCATTTGGGGATGGGCGTCCACTTCGATCATGAGAAACGAGTCCCGTCGATGGGGTCCATTGTCGGCGGATCCTCTGCACCAACACTCTGAGCGCGTCTCTTGACAGCGAACACGTGAAACATGAGAAAGGGAACACAGAGGTCATCCCTCCGTCGGCTCGGCCGCGTCGAGCAAGCGGGATTGATGTCGCCCATCCTTCTTCCTTTTGTCTGTGCCTGGCTGTGACACAGAGGATTGGTAAGCAAAGTGGAAACGTTCCGACACCAGCATGGCACCCACTTTTCACTCACGAAACATCCGACAACCTCAGTATGGAGACCACGGACAACACGCTCCGCGATCTCACAGCGTCGGCGTCGGCGTCGCCCGAACGGCAGTCGTTTGGCGACGGCGTCAGCGTCTCACAACCCTCGACGGAGATGCACCGTCCGTCGCCAGAGCCGCGCTCTGTCTTACTCCAGGTTCATGGCATGAGCTGTGTCAAGAACTGTGCTCGAAAAGTCCAAGCAGCGCTGAACAGCGTCCCCGGCGTCGCGAGCGCCGTCGTCGACTTTCCGACGAAACTCGCGGCGGTCAATATGGAGGCGGGGAGCCAAGTCACAGACGCCGACTTGCTCGACGCCGTGCTGTTGGCGGGGGCCAAGTTCAGTGCGACGGTTGTGCCGTCGATGCGCGACGCGACGCTCAAAGTTACAGGCATGAAGTGTGCCACGAACTGCGCACGCAAAGTCGACACGACGCTCCGCAACGCCGATAGTGTCGTGCGAGCCGACGTGGAAATCCCTACGAAACGCGCGCATGTCCAAATCGATGCAAGCAGCAACGTCACCGACGACGAGCTCACCGCGATCGTCCGCAGTGCAGGGAGCCAGTTTAGCGCCCACGTCGTCACGGCCTCGACGTCGGCCGTGGTGGAAGCCTCGTCCGAGTCCATTGTGAATTCGGGATCTGATACCACGATCAGTGTGCTCGGACCGGCGAAAGAAGACATTGGCGAAGCCGCGCTGCTCATTGGCGGCATGACATGCAACTCGTGTGCCCACGCAGTGGAAGGTGCGCTCAAGCTGATTCCCGGCGTCAAGTCGGCCGTCGTCAACTTGGCAACCGAGAAAGCGACCGTGCACTTTGACCGCGACGTTGTTGGCGTGCGCACGTTGATTGAGAGTATTGAGCTGATTGGGTACGACGCGTCGTTTGTGACACAAGACGATGCGCAAAAAGCGCTGGGCGACCAGCGCGCCAAGGAGATTCGTTGCTTCCGCAACGACTTTATCCTCGGGCTGCTCTTTACGGTCCCTATTGTGCTCCTCATGACTGTGCTGGGGAACATTCGTTCCACCAACGATGGCCTCATGGCGCGCGTCTATCGTGGGCTCGATTGGATGACGCTCCTTGTGGCCATCCTTACGACGCCGGTGCAGTTTTACGCGGGGCGCCGGTTCCACGTCGACGCATGGAAAGGTCTCCAACACGGCATGCTCGGCATGGCGTTCCTCGTGTCCATGGGCTCGAACGCGTCCTACTTTTACGGACTTTTCACGCTCATTCGCGCTATCGTGATTAACGACTCGAGCGTCGCGAACCCCGATATGTTTATGACCGCGGCTGCGCTGATCACGTTTATTGTCTTGGGCAAGTACCTCGAGGCAATTGCCAAGGGCAAGACGTCCGAAGCGCTCAGCAAACTCCTGGAGCTCCAAGCCAAGTCGGCGAATGTATTGATTTTCGACACGACAGGGACAACAATCATCGACGACAAGGTCGGGCCGATCGAACTCGTACAGCGCGGCGACGTGCTCAAGGTCGTGCGCGGCGCGGCGAT
>JAADWR010000371.1:0-11104 GCA_023336345.1 Pythium inflatum | reverse complement strand
TTGAGCGCGACGTCGTAGAACACGAGGTCCTTTAGCCTATTGCGCTTGAAGTACTTTCCGTACTTGACCACGCCGCAGCGGCAAATGCCAACGTTCGCATTCTCATCGGCCGTACCTTCGCGCGTACCTAAGACGGCTTGGTGGACTGGGTGCATAAAGCATACGACACCGCCTTGGTCTTCGTCCCACGGCATAAACGCCACGGGGAGCTGCATCGCAAACGGCGGGTACCGCGGCGGCTGTCCGCGGTGGACAAACTCGGCGTAGATCGGGCGGCCACGCTGGCGGTTGTAGATGAACTCGACTTGCTGGAGCGACTCCATTCTCTCTCTCTCTCTCAACTGTTGGATTGTGTGCGCGCGGACAGAGACAGAGACGGCGTTGCACGCGGCACCTGGAATTTCTATGGGGCCGAGAATGATGCGCTTCGGGAATGATGAAGGGAGCGAGGAGCTCAGGCTCAGATTCAGACGAGGGAGGATCAGATGCCTACCATTACTAGCCAATCACCGCTCGCCAACTCAGATGAGCAAAATGCACTTGGCCCTTGTGACAGCAAGTGTATCCAATGCCAACAATGAGAAAAATGGCTGCTCGTCGTGACCACGCGAAAAAGCAAAGAATGACGGTGACGACGGGAGATATATTCGAACAATAGAAGGGTTTCTTCGCCTCCACACGGTGCCACGGCGGGTCCTTTTGCCGGCGGAGAGCGACGAGGTCAACGCATCCCGGCACTTGCTGAATCTGCAGTTCAGTCATTTTCAATACAGCATCGCTGCTATGGTTCGAGTGAATAATTGGGAGACAGAATGCGGCGAGTGCAGCGGGCAGTGGGGAGCACCGCGCGATTTTCCGAGTGCAGAGCGCACCTGTACTCGTCCCCTCTCGCTCTTACTTCGCGCCTTTGGGGTCGCACCCGGAGCTTTGACGGATCCTATCTTCACGCACAACACCTGTCGCAGTACTCTCGGCCACGCAATTGCGTGTGCGAGGTGTGGCAAGCAAATGCGACGCGCACATCTCCAACCTTTGTGCTTGGTATCGGGTGAAATGGCGCGATCTTAGGCAAGTACAAGAGCAGCAATCGTTCAAGCACAACGCGCATGAGCTGGTGGCGTCACAATTGATACAGTATTTGTGGGTCGTCCCGTGTACCCAAAGGAGGTAGCTGAGCACACTCCAACGGCGCCGGGCACGTCGAGTGTGAGACAGAGCTAGCCGAACATCCGACGAAGCAGATCGGTTCACTCTGATCAAAGTGACGGGTTTCCAACAGGACATGTCTGGCCAAATTGCAAGCACAAATGGACCAGCATTTGCTTGTGTGAAGAAAAAACACTGACAAGGCATAAGATATCTGATCGGCCGGGTTGAGCCCCATGAATGAACTTGGAAATAGCTCATCTTTGGCTCAGTCGCACCGCGATGGAATTTCAGTATACCGCATCCTGTGAAAGGAAATCGCACTCTACGAGAAGACAGTCAAAATGTTGGGCACGACTCGTGCCGTACGAGTTTCTTGCGCTACGAGCGTCTTGTGTTAAACTTCGACTGAAGCGGCCAGTGTTCACGATCTTTGACCAGCATGGAGACCAACGGAGACTTGGTCGATAGAGGTTGCACTCTTCGAGGTTCGATTTCACCCTGATCCCGAACAGAAGAATTCCACGAGCTTCATTTGACGAACTCGAGGTACCGACTAAGCAGAAGCAAAACGCTATGAGCAATGTCATTGCTGGACCACACATTGCAGATGTACAAGAGGATCACGAAGAGCGTGGCGGACATGAGGCCCCTTCGTGGATTAGTAGTCTTGTGGCCACTCGTTCGCGCTGAACCGAACGCACGCGTTGCCGCCAGAGACCTCGACTTTTGATCAAGCCCCACGCATTTGACCGCTTTCAGTGGCGTCGGCTTCGTCGTCTTGTGCATTAACTTGTCTCGTCAGAGTCAGCGATGCTGCCACGTCCCTTCGCGAGTCGTGAACACGCGAGAGCTTCTCATCGACTGGCCGTCCATGAAGTGAGACGGCGTTTCCATGGAGCAACGCCATCAAATCGCGATGCTTTTTCACGTTGGTGTTGGTGTCTTCGTCACCAACAGCGCCTTTGGGTGTGAAGAAGATCAGGAAGCGGGACTTGAGCTGTGTGGTGAATTGGCAACTTCGTCGGTATCCCAGTGTTCGCTCTCCCGTTTGCGGCGTTCTCCGTCACTTCAAAGCCCGCTGGGTGTTGGCGGACTAAGATGCTACACGGGATGGCTAACGTGGACTGCACAACATTACTAGTACACTACAGTACGTGTATTGTAGTGGATAGGAACGCTCACCGCATGCCTCGCATGCAGAAGATTACAAGGCTCTTGGAAAGCCGCAATCAAAATTTTTGTAGGATGCGTGCAAGGCTTCCGCACCAAAACGAACCCAACTGATTGCGAGACCCGCGCCCCTACGCACACCGTACAGTAAGTACTACGGCTCTGTGTACTACAGTATTATGTTGTCCGCAAGTTTTGTGCGACCTGCGCCGACTCCCTTGATTTTATCGATTGTTGAGCCTGGACGGTTTTGAGCAGGTGGCACACTATCCCGTAGACGCAAAAGGAGCGGGTCGACTCGAACACTCCACTCATTTCGCCGAACTGTCGAGCGCGCCAATCTCCAGTGCCTCGCGTCCTGTTCAGTATGGAGTTTTCACTTGCCGCGCTGTGGTAAATGATTGATGCGGCCTGTATGTCGAATCACAGGTGACCGATTTCAGTTTTGGCAGGGTCAAGGTATGACGGCCATCGTCACAAGAATTGCGTCGTGCCTGTCGTGGAGCTTTTACGTCAACGAGCCATGAGACACTGTGTGTCTAATGTCTTCACTGTACCAGAGCCAGCGGCTGAGCCACAAGTCTTGGCTGCCAAGACTTGTGCCAAGTTGGCACGACGCTCTGAAATCTTCCACGTGCGTTTGCATTAGTAGGCTATCCACCATGTCGACGGCACCATTCAATACAGTAAATGGTGCGGTTCATGCATGTGTGAGGCGGAGCGAGTGTACTGTACTCATGCCGAGGCTACTGTAAGTTACAGTGTAACGTTGCTCGCGACGGTGGCGCGCTGCTTGGAGGTCTCCCTGGTTTTAAGGTTCAACTTGACTCTTGGAACGTCAAGCTGACGCCCCATTCCCAACCCCCGATCCAACTTACAACAGTACTTTTGTATAGTGTACGAACCCGAGATCCTCTTGAGCGGGCGGGCGACACTGGAGGCACCTAGTACGTCCTCGCAAAGCGGAGTTTTTAATCGCGCTCGACGCATTCATGGAGCACCCAACGACCGCGCCGTCACGCGATGACAACGACGACGTAGAGACGTGCCGATCGGTCGCAGGAGAGAGTCCTTTGGGGTCAGTCGACGAAGAAACCAAAGCAACCGAGCCGCGTCACGCCACACCGCCGACGACTCGTGGACGACGCTCGTACGGCCAAGGCCGCGTCAGCGCAGAACACAAGCGAGAGCGCAACCGCGCCACGTTCCGTCGCTTTTACCAGCGCAAGCAGGTAGGACCGTTGGATCGTTTCATCGACGAGAGAGAGAGCGATTCGCTGACGTTGCTGATGTCTAGGAAACATTGCGCGAGCTCCGCGAAGAAGTTGTGGCTCTCACTGATCAGTACGAGCAATTGAAGGTTTCGAACCAGGTCACGGAACCCTCATCAATAGTGCGTCTCATTAGCATGAAAGATAGCCTGACAGCGGAGCACGCAGCACTCCAGCATGTCGTCCAAGATCAGCTCACGACGAGACGATTGCTCCAGCGGCTCGTCGATGATATCGACCAAAGCAGCACCATGCCGTCCCTACCGCCTCCAGTCATGGACTTCGACGTCCCAGCCGTGCTGGAGCAAGCCATGTACGTCCTCAGCGAACTTCGACTGTCGCCGGAGGCTCAAAACGACGCATTTGGCTGGCACTGCCAGTCGCAACGACAAGATGACGATCACGTCGCGTTCCGCCTGGCCAAGGAGTTTCCAACGACAGAACTCTCCTCAGCCGAGGCAACTCAGCGGACGTGGGCGTTCGAGTCGACATCGACAGCAGCAGCACGGACAACGGCACCGCTCGTTCGAACCACTCGGCACGTCTTACTGGCATCCGTGCACGAAGCGACGCGAATCGTCTTTCGTCAATCGGTACGTGACCATCATAACACGACGGACGACGACAACCAAAGAGGAGTACGACTTCCCCTCAGTGCCAAGTCGGTGTATGCCGTGGCTTTTGTGGAACTGGCCTCAGGTGGGTGGGCCGTGGTCTCGTGCTCGGTGCCGAACCAGGCGGCCTACGATCCTGGCGACGATCACCGACTAGACGTATTTCAAGGCGACAAGACTGATCTCAGCGTTCTCCTCGACGGGACAGTACAAAGCGTTGAGGACGAATGGATCGAGGAACTATCGTGGTGCGTGTCGAGCCTACTCGATAGATACGTAGAAGGGGTTCTTACAGTCATCTTCATATATCGTAGGTGGCGCATCACGCCGTCGAATGCAGGCGTACAAGTGACGTACGCTGCTCTCGCGCCCGTGTGCTTGGGCCTCTCCCCAAGTGCGTGCTTTATGGAAGTCCTGCATCGAGTTGTGGAGTGGGAGCAAGTCGTGCTCGGTGGGATGCCGATAGATGTTGCTGCGCTCGACTCGATTGCTTGAGAGAGAATTCAGCAGCGCATACGCCGGTCTCAGTTAATAGAAAATGACCGAGAACTTGGTAGGTCTTGCGTTGCTTGAAGGGCGCGAGTCGAGCCACATGATCTTGACCGTGTATGCGCCATCGTCTTGGAATGGACGTATCGGCAGCCGTCACCCATCACCGGCGGTGATGGGTGATTCACCGCACCAACGGATGACCAAGACCGTCTTGGAGACGACCTTATGTTGCCGGAACTGGGTTCAGACAGAGGATTTGAGTGCCAAGTCCCTGTCATTCGGCTGTTTGCTTGAGTCAATGATTGTGAAGCTTGGGACCAATATCGTCGCCCGAGCTGTCTCATTTTTCACACCAAGGAGTATGAAGGGAAATGATGAGACCAACCCCTTTTCGACTCAACTTGAGTCTCAAGGGGTGACGCGTCTCGGGTTGAGTCCCAACTTGAGAGACGTCACCACTTGAACCCATCCATGTAGTATCGACGGGCAGTCGTGTTGTACTTTCGCATGTTGAAGTGCTGATATTGAACAAGTACCACTCGAGACCAGTCGGACTCTGGTGGAGAGACCAATGCCTCGCTTTCGTACGGTTGTATAATTGTAGGCAAAACTCAATCAAAATTGCGCCGACCACCTGACCTTGGCGCTCAGTACGGAAAAGCTGTTCGTGTGGATTCATGAAACACAAGGAGTGGACCGTGTGCAGAGCCGGAGAAGGATCTATCGGTGGGTTCTTCAATTTTGGGAGGACCACAGTGCACGATGACGGCAATTGTCACGAGAATGGCGTTGTTGCCGCGTACTCAACACTGTGGGAGAAGGATTTCAGCACCCAGTCTGGAACTTGAATCGACTGGATACCATCCGACGCCTCACGGGTCGGAATTCCGGAGAAACTCGAGTTTGGACGGCACTGGCCGTACTGTCGACTGGTGTATCTCCCACGCTCATGAAGTTGCGACAAAATCCAGAAGCGTGTGAGCCGTGGATAGTTCGCGAATGGCGACACCACTGGTGTGCACGATGTTAGCGCGAGTGTACGAGTTGCAGAGACAACGGCTCTTGTCGGCGGCGTCCTTGCCTTGGTCACAGGCCAGGTCAGGCATAGTTCTTTTGAGGCCTTCCAGGATGTGGGTTCAGTCAGATTGTCGGCCCGTCCGCCTGACGAATAGTACCTATCCTACTTACAACGGTACTCTTGTTCATGGTTCGTAGGAGATCCTTTTGTGTTGAGCCCAATTGGCCGGATCATCCAGTATACAAACCCATCAAAGCGTCCTTTTCGAAGAGTATTGGCTTGGTGCAATTGCGCTTGACGTCGGTCGTTCATGAAGAATCGAGCGCCAGCGTCGTCGACGATCGGCAACGACAAAGACGAAGTAGAAGCCAGTCGATCGGTCTCAGAAGAGAGTTGTTTGGGTTCACTAGACGAAGAAACGAAAGCAACCGAACCTCGCCATACCACACCGCTAATGGCCAACGCCCCCGCAGACCCCGCCGCTCCTGCGACTCGCGGCCGACGCGCGTACGGCCAGCGCCGCGTCAGCGGAGAGCACAAGCGAGAGCGCAATCGCGCCACGTTCCGGCGCTTTTACCAGCGCAAGCAGGTAGGATCGTCAGACCCTTTCATATGAGAGATCCGCTGACGTAGCTCCTCGTGAATGACTGATGCAGCAAACGCTCTGCGAGCTGCGCGAAGCAGTATCGAATCTCACACAGGAGTATGAGCGGTTAAAGGTCTCGACCCAAGTCACCGATCCCTCTTCGATCATGCAGCTCATTAGCGTGAAAGATAGCCTAACGGCGGAACAGGCGAAGCTCCAACACGTCGCTCAAGAGCAGCTCAAAGCAAGACGCTGGCTTCAGCGACTGGTCGACAATACTGAGCACGACGGCACGGCGTCATTGCTCCTCCCACCTCCAGTCCTGGAGTTTGATATCACGGCCGTGCTTGATCAAGCCATTTACGACCTCAGCGAGCTCCAAGCGGCGCCCGAGACCTCGCCGGAAGACATTGCGTTTGGGTGGCACTGCCAGTTGCAACAAGACGTTGATCTTCACATCACGTTCCACCTGACCAAAGAGTTTTCCGCACCCGATCTTCCATTAGCCGAGACTGGTAAACGGACGTGGGCGTTCGAATCAAAATCAACCCGATCCTCGCGAGCACCGTCGTCCGCTGTTCGCACGACCCGCCGCGTTTTACCTCGATCTGAGGACGAAATGACGCGGCTCGTCTTTCGTCAGTTAGTACGCGCCCACCAAGACACGACAGACGACGATAACCAAAACGGAGAACCACGGACACGATCGATCCAGAGCGCCAAGTCGGTCTATGCAGTGGCACTTGTGGAACTGGCGTCGGGCGGATATGCCATCGTCTCGTGTTCGGTGCCCAACCAGGCGGCGTACGATCATGGCGACGACCCTGACATCGTCTTGGACCTGTTCCCCGTCCATACTGCGGATCTCGACGTGCTCCTCGGTGGGACAGTCCGGCATGATGACGACCAATGGATCGAGGAACTATCATGGTGCATTTGGATTCACTGTAGATATGTTGAAGAGTTCTTATGGTTGTTTGAGTATCGTAGGTGGCGCATCGAGCCGTGCAAGACGGGCGTGCGCGTGACCTATTCCGGCTTGGCACGCGTGTACTTGGGGCTCTCGCCGAGCGCGTGCTTCATGGAAGTCTTGCTACGTGCGGTGCAGTGGGAACAAGTCGTACTCGGTGCGATGCCAATAGACGTCGCGACACCCGACCCTTTCGCCTAACGAGTCTACAGTAGAT
Organism: Pythium inflatum; assembly: GCA_023336345.1. Classification (NCBI taxonomy): domain Eukaryota; phylum Oomycota; class Peronosporomycetes; order Pythiales; family Pythiaceae; genus Pythium; species Pythium inflatum. Next base: position 3,617 of record JAADWR010000371.1, on the reverse strand, counting down.
ATCCGATGCAGGTCACCGGTGCTTCGCACTTGCATTACCACACAGTCCACGACTCACATGTGAAAATCGATACACCAGCAAGCGATGTGGGGCAAGAGACGTATTCGACTACTTCACCGTGCTGGAAATATAAGGGAAATACAATGGCGCCGAAGGACTTCGTGAGTCCACACGACGAAAATCGCCAGTCGCGGTCGCGCTGATTTCTTGACTTGATGAGTCTCGAGCCCATCGTGGCCTGTGCGGTGATTCCTTCCTTAGTTATGTCGTCGAGCGCGACGATGGAGAGTCATAAGTGACGACGACAGGGACGACGACGTCAATGGCGCGCAGCTCTCCTCGTCCATTTTGCTGTCGAACCACGTCCAAACGGCGTGGATGGGTGCGGTCAATGACCACACCTGCACATGGTGGAGGGCTATGCTTTACGAAGGGAGTTGGGTGATTGCGTACTGAGGTGGTCTCCTCCCATCTCGCACACGTCGCAGATGCTATAGACGCGTGGTGTTTGCAAGCATACCGTACGATGCGATTAGTCGCAGCTTTCTGTCCCTTGGGCAGCGAATTCCGACGCTCCTCGTGACAAGAAGATCTTGGAGGACAACGGCGGCGTGATTGAGCAATGCGGGGGATCTCAGACTATTATCATGATTTGGCAGACGAGAATAATCAAAAGTTTGGAATCTCATATATCTGAGTCTGAGGTGTATCAGTTCTGGTGGAAACGCACGTCACGCAGGCACGCGCAGGCTGAAAAAACGCGGCCGAGGATGGTCGCCTGCAAAGGATGGAAGCGCGACTTGAACCTGATCGGATTCACAGACGCAGACCAGGTGTCTGGGGTGCAGCACAGTATGCACTGCCGCACGTTGCACAGGCGAAGCTGATGGATGGAGGCATTTTTGGCGTTCAGCCGAATCGTATCGCCGCAGCGCTAAGATGAAGCCGACCGCTCTCGTCGATTTCTTCGGTTTCGAGAGGGCCTCGACGTGACTGTGGCTTGTCAACAACAACACTTGTGTACTAATGGTACAGTATCGTGTAACATTAGCGCACACTTGTGATCGATTGTGGAAGCCACGTGGTTGGGTCACACTGTCATTGACACCTCTCAACTTGAGAGGTGGCACTCCACATGGAATCCACGGTTGCTCACACAGATCATGTGGTGTCGAAGCTCGTGTGTAGCAAACACAACTGGATCGTGGTCGTTACGGTACTGATTTTTAAAAACGGATAAGTTGCGACAGCAAAGTGCGAAGGTCGTAAACGGATCGTTTACGACCAAGCGACCTCCAATACAGTGTGTAGCATTCACGTGCGGAGCTGTCGACTGTCAAGGGGAGGCTGTCCATTGGTGTCGCCACTGGTCTGTACCTTTTGCTGAGACCAACTTCGTTTGCGCCGCCTTCCCCAGGCCAAGCACCGAACCTGGCTCTGTGGACCAAAGAGGGTTTCTATCTTTGAGCTTCCGTGGATCACATACTGTATCTATCGCGCCACTTGACAGCCAGCGACAAACCCAATCGATTTGGTGAAAGCGAACCACTTCCTCATGTCTAGAAATAGCAAAATTTACGATAGCATATCCTGATATCGTGTTGGATCTGATATCTCGTCTCAGCTCCGAAAGACCCACCGCGATGTGGCCTCGGCCAAAACCGCCAGCAAAACCAACATGCCACACCCGTCTTCATAACAATCGTAGCTGCGAGTCACGGACATGACACATGCACTGCATGCAAATGCTGAAACACAACTGGAAGGGTTGAAGTGCCACTTGGAACTTGGAACTGATCAGGTGTGAGCAGGTGGTGGGCGGAGACCAGGCGATTTCACGTCCGTCGGGGTCTTCGGTTTTGACGGGGTCGCGATGTGACTGCGATCCTCCAAGGATTTGCGTGTTACCTCCAGGTGTCACACGCCACAAGATGTGGGCTCCCAAATCGCCCAATTGAAGACAGTTCAATGTGGATGTGGGTGCCACTCCTGATAATATCGAGAAGGTTGCTCACAACGCAGCTGGTCAAATGATCGTAAACTCAACTTGAGTCTCAAGGCAGACGGCCGGACTCTTTCAATTGCCGAGTCCACAGTCTTTGGTCTGTCGCCACTGGGAACGTACACATCTCCGAGCAAGTGCGCTGGACCTCGTGCTGAGGCCACCAACCTTCGTTTGCGTGGCCTGCGGAACCGACCAATCACCGCGGCTTCTTGGAGTCAGGAAAGTCTCAAATTTTGAGATCCACGCACTTCACTCATCACACTGACGACCGGGTGTTCGGGCCTCCCCAATCGGCCTTTCCTGCGCCCGACCGTGTTTCAGTACTCTTGCGTGTATTGGGTGGAAATCCCCAAGCGACTGAGAGCTGGTGAGGAAAGACAGGGTCTGATACCCATCGAGACCTCACCGAGCATTTCGGGTGGCGGGTGGCGCCGAGTCGAGCAGCACGCCTGGTCGAGACGTTTCTCTCACATCTACATCGTGTAGTGGCGATGGAGCACCCGGTGACGACGCCGTCGAAGCCGCTGGACCGGAAACACCCCGAGCAAGCGGATCTCGCGATCGCCGTGGGGCTACGTTCTTTGCTTGTCAAGGATGAAGAAACCAAAGTAGCAGAGCCGCTGCAAACGGCTCCACTGACAGTCCCAACCGCGCCCACAGCTGTGACTCGCCGGCGACGTTCTTATGGCCAACAGCGCGTTAGCGAAGACCACAAGCGCGAGCGCAATCGCGCAACGTTCCGCCGCTTTTACCAACGCAAGCAGGTATGACAGTATTTTAAGATCGTGTCGGGCTGGATCCAATCGTGTATTGACGGTCTTGTCGGTGGTATGACAAGTAGCAAACGCTCCGTGAGCTCCGCGAAGAAGTCGAGGTCCTCACCGTGCAGTATGAACAGCTCAAGCGCTCGCGGGTTGAAGGCACCGGAAACCACGTCGCGGATCCCTCGATCGTGCGCCTCATTAGTGAGAAAGACCGATTGGCAGCGGAGCACGCGGAGCTCCTACAGCTTGTGCAAGACCAGCTCAAGGTGAGACGCCTCCTTCAACGGCTGCTCGACAATACCGAGGACGACAGCGCCATGCCACTCGTCCGGTTACCGCCGCTCTCGGTGGACACAAAGTCGTGTGTCGATCAAGCCATCGTTCAGCTCCGCGAGCTCGACGTGTCGCCCGGCGTCGTCGAGGACGCGTTTGGCTGGCAGTGCTGGTCGCAAGTACGCGATGATGGTCATTACGTTGCGTTTCACGTGACCAAGCACTTTGCAGGCGTGTCCGCTACGGACACGGCCCGACGCACGTGGCAGCATTGCTGGGAGTCGACAACGCACACGTCACAGACGCCAGCGTCCCTCATACGATCATACCGTCGCGTCCTACCGCGCCCAGAGGAGGAAGGCACGACGCGACTTGTCTTTCGTCAGTTTGTCCGTGTCAATGGTGAAACGACGAGTGGGGCGGTATCATCGACGCTCGTACAGGCAGTCAAGTCTGTCTCCGCCGTGGCACTCCTCCAATTACCTACAAAGGGCTGGGCTGTCGTCTCGTCCTCCGTGCCAAACCAAGAAGCGTATGATCCAGGCGATGGAGATGACCCGCATGTCGTCACCGAC
>JAADWR010000370.1:0-11112 GCA_023336345.1 Pythium inflatum | reverse complement strand
TTTTCTTGCGTTGTTTCGACGAGGAGGACGGTGGAGGAGGTGGAGGAGGAGGAGCGGAGACAGGCGGTCGAGAGGACGGCGGTGGTGGCGTGTCTGGCGCCGCAGGAGGCGGAGGAGACGCGCGCGCAGGCGACGACGGCGACGCGTCCATAGTGTCCATATTTCTATTGCCGAATGATGGCAGCCGCAATTACCAACACTCATTCAATAGGCGGTTCGTAACGGATGTCACAAAAACCTGAGGTGATTGTTTGTGACATGGGTACATTTGGGTGGACACTTCACTTCTGAGACCTTGCGCTCGCGACATCAAACGCTGTTGACGAACGAGCGACGCCGCAGCGTCCCGTTTACCAACCGCCACGTCGAGACCAAAGCCAGTTGTTGGCGAATTGCGGCTTTTGCTTTCGATGGAGAGGGCGACGCGATGACGCCCAAGGCCAGCGCTCCAGATCGTATGCTCGAACGCCAGGACGCGCCACCGACGGTTGCGTCGACTCTTTCCCTCCTTGAGGAACATGAATCCGTGACGCGCGTAAATGAGGCCAGTTCGGAGCAAAGGGGCGCCTATCGCCGCGTGTACGACGAGTACTTGCGGACCGCGAGCAAGAAGTCGGCGTCCAACTCTACGGGTGAGAACAACGACTGATCACCACAAACGGTTTTGTGGTGACTTCGCTCTTTTATATGGTGACCATATTGGCTCGAGAGACCCTGTTTTAGTAGCACGTGTCCGTCCATTAGTTTCTGAGACCTCGCGCAACACCCAATACCCTCCCGTTGTCAAGGGACCTTGGTCGCCAACGGTGGCGAGCCACTCGTGTCTCTCTCACTCGGGATATTCTCACGACAGCCCACAGAGCTCCATGGCGCCCATCGCCAGTTCTCCTGCGCGCGCCCTCGGTCGCCACGACAAGCCGGCGTCACCGCTCACCCTCCGCCTGCTCAAGGCGGTGGACAAGCACATGCCGTACGCGAGCTTCACCCGCACGGCGCAGATCAAAGGCTGGTGCCGCCTCCAAAAGGATGTGTGGCGCAAGCACTGCCCGCAGTTTGACGTCGCGAAGCGCTTTGACGATTTGCCCACGATGTTTAAGAAGGACACGTACGTCGTCGGATCCAAAGACAAGGAGCCGTTTCGATTGCTGAGCAAGCTCTTTGACGACGTGACGCGCTGCGAGCGCGTCGGTCGCGGGCGCGTGTGTCGTTTGCGCGAGTATGAAGAAGCGAGAGCGCGATACGACAAGGAACAAGAGGCGATGCGACGTGAGATGGAAAAGAGACGGTCGACGGCGACGCTGAGATGGCGGCAAAGGACACCAATGACGTCGACGACGCGCCGCGCCAGGTGAAGCGCCGTCGCGAGCACGATCTCGACGTTAACGACGCAGCGGAGGAAGCGCGCCCGCGCAAGACGCGTCCGGCGGACGTGATGCCGTGAGCGACGAGCAGTTGATTGATCTCGTGCTCGAGTTTATGCCGCATCTTGCAGAGAACAAGAACACGGGCGTATGGACCAAGATCGTTGCAGCGGTGCCGTCGAGCAATGCACACTTTGGGCTCCCGCCGCATGTGCTCGGCCAACACTTTGGGACGCTGCTGCGTGCGCTCGAGCCAACGTCGTCGCTCCAGCTCCGCAACAAGCTCGCGCCATCGATGGTCAAGAAACTCAAGACGTACCGCGCGCGACTCGAGAGTAAGCCGGTGCCCAGCGAGCCACCAGAGACGACGACGACGACCGCGACGAACGTCGAACCGGCGCCCGTGGAATCTCCGTCTCCTCCGCCCGAGGCACCGACCAACACTGAGAACTCGCGCTCCGAGTTTCGCGCGGGTGCGATTGCTTTGGCGTCGCACGTTGCGATGAATATTCATCACCAGCTCAAGAACGCGCACCAGGACGCGATGGAGCGCACGGCGAATCTCCGTGCATTGGCGGAGAAGCAGCTCGAGCTCGTCACCAACTTGTTCAAGAAGGACAAGAAAAAGACGTTGGACACGAGTGCGTGAGGGTCGAGAGGAGGACACGCGGCGCTTGCATGTTTTAGTTTTACCTTGGATTTTAATCCAAAAGGATCTTGGATTCAAATCCAAGATTCTTTTGACTTCAACTTGATGGTTCGTTTTAGTGACATGGCTACAGAACTTATGTGAGACCATGCGAGTCTCTGCAGTGAAGAATTCGAGCCCCATGGCGTCGACTGGTTGTTGCAAGCGCGTGTCAACGACGCTCCTCCTGCTCCAGACCGTCGACAACCACAAGCCGTACGCGAGTTTTAGCCACGAGGCGCAGCTCGCAGCGTGGCGCCGTGTGCAGCGCGACGTCGACTACCGACGCCACGGGCCAATCGGCGTGGCCAAGCGCTTTGATGAGCTTCTGTTCGGCTTCAAGAGTGGCACGTTCGCGATCGCCCCGAACGGCGACGAGTCGCTGAAGACACGGTGCGTTGCGAGCGCGTGCGTCGCTTGTGGAATGTCGTGGACGAAGATGAAATCGTGAAAGGCAACGACGAAGACCAAGAAACTGTCGGTGACGACACCAACGACAACGTGGATGCAGAGGAGACCAACGGCGTCAGTGCCAACGACGACGAACCTCGTGCGGGCGATGGCGATGGGAATGACGCGCGCATTGAGCCGCGTCGCGGGACGCGTCGTCGCTGCCGAGATCAAAAACCTGAACCGAGAGCGAGTCCGCGCGATCGCGCAAGAAGCCTCGTGTCGCTGCCCTAAAACGATCTTCTGACCAAGCGAGCGACGAGCAGTGTGTTGACTTGGTCGTCGAGTTCGCGCCGCATCTCGCTGAGAAAGGATCAGGCGCATGGGCCAAGATCAGGCGGCACTGGTCATCCGCTCCATGGGTGCTCACCGCAAGTGCTGGGCGGCTACTTTGAATTGCTCTCTTAGGATATAGGACTCGCTTGACGACTTCCAATAGACACCAAAACCAAAACCAAAACCAAACTTTGAATCGCTCGTGCGCGCCGTCGAGTCGCCGATGCCCCACTTCCGCGACAGGCTCACACCGGTTATCTAAGAAAAGCTCGCAGCATACCACGCGCGACTCGAGCAGCCGAAGCAAGAAGAGAAACACGGGCGAGAAGTTCCGACCACTGAGGCCTTGGGTTCTGGGCGCCAGCCGCCTGAGACGCCGTCGAGCGTCGCCAACTCGCACGCCGAGTTTCGCGCCGGCGCTCTTGCACTCGCGTCGCACGTGGCGACGAACATCCATCGACAACTCAAGGAAGCGCATGAAGAGGCCATGACCTTTGTGAAGAAGCACAACGAAACGGTGCGTGTGTTCGTCGAGAAGCAGCTCGAGCTGGTCGCAAAGATCCTGAAAACGGACGAGGAGAAGAAGAGTGCGTAAGTGGATATCGTGTGGGATGTGATTTTAAAACTCTGGTTTCGAATCTTCGTTTTGCGATCCCTGGGCCATGTCCATGCGCTTTCGTTCCGATGGTTGTAGTGGACTTGAGCGGTGGATGTATAGGAGCAACCCTGCTTCTTGGACCATTCGAGCCGACGGATTGAGTCTTCGTCCGAGCTGCGTCGAGGGAGGCGCTGCGAAGGGCGATACCGATGCAGTGAGTCTCGCGAACTGCAAGCGACTTGCAAATGGTCGCCTGTGCATGGCCGACGGAGCTCCGTATCCTCCGCTGCGTGGCTACGCACCCACTTCCTTGACCCACCGTTCGATACGCCCTGATCGTTGCAGTGACTCGCTTGCCGAGCGGGATAATGCGGACAATCGTTGGTTGCCTGGTCGCTCGACGTAGGTTGCAGATGAGCGTCGAGGCGTCGCCGTTTCGAGTTCTGCTCACCATCATTTCCAATGCTGCGTCGCTTGGCTTCCCGTACTTGTGGCCCATTTGCACTGGCGTCGCCCATGGGTTCATACAGCACGGCGCTGAACGCACGCCGTAGAAGCATCTCGAAACGGTTCGGTGCCATTCTGGTGGTCGTTTCCGAGAGGCGTCGCTGGTGGAACTGAAGAACCATTGCACCAAGTCCTTGCTGCAGGGTCTGCGGGCGTGCCATCATCTCGCTTGTGAGCGTCACCATGCGTCGAATTGCACTGAACCCGACCGCACGGAAGCCATTCGACTTGATTTCTGCCCTCAAGCCGTTCTTCTTGTTCACCGCGCGCGCAAACGCCTCGGCCGTTTCGTTCCACACAGCACCGCCTTTCGTTGCATCGAACGCCCGCTTCTCGAGCACAGTGCGCAGGAACAGTTCGTTGGTCCGTGGGTTTTGGAGCGCCTTTAGAATCTGCTGGTGCGCTCGGTAGCCAAACACGACACTGCGTCGCGTCCCCACATTCAGCAAGTTGAACTTGACGAGCATCGCGCGCAGCGCCGGGGAGAGATGGGCGGGACTACTGTGCGTTCGGTTGAGCAAGGCATCGGTCATCCTCCGAATGCGTGCACTCGCGGCACGGGGGCTCAGTATCAAGGTGATATGACATTGAACTCGTCGACAATCGCCTTCCACCGCTGCGTTTTGACGCTGTCGTTTGCTTCACAGAGTCGGTACTTCATCACAGTGCGCATCAGCCGCTCGCCGTCGGCAACGTGCCACGGGGCAGGACGCGGCGGTGGTGCGTCGGCACTCGGAACGATGCGCTCGCGCACGGCCACAAAGAACTGCCGGCGCTCGGGGAACGCTTCGCTAATACGCTCGTGAAACTCGAGCAGCATGAGCAACAGCGTCGGGCTCAGCACGTCGGGGTCTTCGAGGAGCTGCAGCGTCAAGTGCGCAATGTGCTTGGTCACGTCCAATCGGCTCGTGACGTGCGCGACGCCCGTGACCATCGCCATGCGCGCAATGACGACCCACGCGAGCGTTCGGACGTTCACCGACCCGTCGAGCGGCTGCTGCTCGAGCGCCATGTGCATCAGCCGTTCGCTGTCACTCGTGGTCGGAAGCGGTCGTGGAGGCGTCTTATTCGCGGCCTGTCTGGTGTCGTCTGAGCCTTCCTGAGCGCCGTTCGAGGGCGCAAACGCCGCGACCGACGACGCTTCGTTCATGAGTTCTCTGAGCGATGATCAACTAGCGTTTCGAGGCGCAACTCGCGCTCTGACGCTTGGAGAACGACCGGAAGCTGGCCCGCATCATCGCCGCCTTCTTCAACTGGTCGAAAATCGAGATCTCGGCGTTCCTAACGATACAAGTCCGTTAAACACACGCATATCACAAATTGTGACTTCTGAACACACAAACTGTGACTCATGAATGCATCTTGTGTCATGTATCTGCTGGTGGAGCGACTTGGCCTTCACTCGCTCGCGTCAGCGTCCTGGATCTGCTGGTTCGTCGTCGGCGTTGCTTGGGGAATGGTCATGCGTGAGAGGAGGTTGGCCATCGCGACAAACTCGTCGCGGCGGTCGGTTCGAGGTCGATCTCAGCCCGCCGCAACGACATGAGCGATTTCTCTCCGTGTGGAATTCACCCTGTTCCAGCGGGGTTGTCAGCTCGCAGTAGCGCGTTTCGGCAGCTCTGAGAGACTTGGCGTTGGTCGACTGGGTAGAGTCGTGCGCGATGTCGGCGACTCGGTATCCCCCGTCGCTGGACAACCCGAGCCCGTCCTTGAAACTTCGTCCTATGCAGCACTGCCATTTTAAATCGGATCATCTGCATAGCACGCAGAGCTCGCTTCCAGCGGATCGTTCGTGTGGGCGATATGATCGTTCTGGCAGTCCACTTGGCGAGTTGGTTACCCCTGACGATCGTTGTCGCTCGACGCATCCTGTGTACCGGCATCCACGCGGTGGCGTTTCGAGTTGCGGTCGCCGTCACTTTCGCTCGTGGGAGAAGAATATGCTTGCTTGTCTCCCGCAGGACCCCTGGTCCACTTGTACTGACTACCAACGCATGCCGAACAAGTATCTCAAGCCCGGTCTCAATCATGACGGTTTTCTAGCCTGATTGGAGTTGGAACTTGTAGAGCTGAAGAATCATTGCTTGGAGGCCATGCGACAACGTCTGCGGCCGTGCAGCCATTATGCCTGTTAGAGTCACCGTGCGTCGAATCGCACTGAAGCCGACCGCGCTAAAGCCGTTCAACTTGGTGCCAAAGACATCTATCTTGTTGCCAGTGACTGCTCGCATAAACGCCTCAGCCGTTTCATTCCACACTGCACCGCCTCTTGTTGTATCGAACGCTCGCTTCTCCAGCACGATGCTCACGAACAGATCGTCGTTCCTTGCGCTTTGTAGCGCCGTGAGGAACTGCTGGTGGGCTCGATATCTGTTCACCACATCGTGTCGCGCCCCCAAATCAAGGATGTTTAACTCGACACAGCTCGAATGCGTGCACTAGCAGAATCAAGGCATAGCCACGACTCGCGGGCATGATAAGATGGGCCATTGAACTCGTTGAGAATCTTCTGCCACCGCAGCACCTTTGTCTTCGTCGATAACTTCAAAGGGTCGGTACTTCACGACAATCCGCATCGACCGTTCGCAGTCGGCAGCCCTCCAGAGGACAGCACACAGCGGTGGCGCCACGTGCACGACGTTCGCGCGAGGAATGACTCGCTCGCGAATGGCTGCGAAGAACCGCTGTCGCTCAGGAAACGCTTCTCTGTTGCGCTCATTGAACTCGAGCATCATGAGGAGGAGTTGTGGGGTCGGTTCCATCGCTATGAACGACTCGAGTTAGCGCTTCAACTCGGTCGATACAGGCTTTCCCAGACGGAAAGAACTTGATGTTCCATCGCGCATTGAGACGTTCCGCAAGGTCATTCCACGCGTCTTCCGACCACCCTGGCGCTTGCGCGAGCGCCTCGCGCAGCACAATATCATCCATGCCAACACCGTTGTAGTTGCGTTTCAAATCCCGCTTGTAGTATTTGCTGATGCGTCGAAACTTGCGTGCCAAAACGTGGTCTGATGGATTGAAGTAGTCGTTCAATAGGCTCCGTAAACGTGGACTCAGTTCGTCCTGCTGCGGGTGGTTTGGCTCCCGTGCAATGGCCTTGAGCAATGCGACGTGGTGGTACATATCGACTGCAGTTTGAAGCTCGGGCGAGTCGATCGAGGTTGCGACCATCGCCCACATGGATGTCCGAAACTTATACGCCCAGAACGCGCGTACATGGAGGAGCATGTTGACGATCGCTTCGTCGCGATCGCAGACAATTGAGACGTGGGACGGAGGACGTCGCCAGGCCTTGGGCGTTGTCGTCATTTCGCCCTTGTAGTCGACCATGAGTACCATTAGTTCGGCTGGGAAAACCTCCTCGGCATTTTGCTCGCAACACAGATCGCAGAGCGATTCCACACGCTTCTCTACGCTCTTGCCCGTGATACGCTTGGGAAGAGAAGCGTTGTTGTCATCGCGCCTTTTCAACTAACCGGCAATCTTGTTCCACACCGACTGCTTGTGAGCCTCTGGCACCATCCATGGCTGCTCTAGAAGCACAAGACGCATGAGTGGCACATCGAGAGACGGTTCTATCGGTGTCGAAAAGTCTTCGTTTGGTCGGGACTCGGACTCATTCACATCCTAGGACTCGGACAGCAGCTCGATGAGTTAAGTTGGCTTTGTTGAGGACTCTCATGAGCGTGTGCGCCTCTTTTCCAACGAAGGCAACTGAGTAGAAGCTGGTGGTGCAGGTTTTGCGTGCGGTTCATTTGGTCGCGTTGCTGCTACCGCTTGAGAAATGATTCGCTCACTTGTGCGATTGGGACGTTGAGAAACGACGTCATTACATGTGTCCATTGCCTCATCGAGCGCAGCGTTTTCTCGGAAGATCTCGAGCTGGGCCTTGGTAATGACCCCCGCACACCGGCCTCCAGACTCTGCTCGTTGTACTCGAGTACCATTGCGCGCAACGACAGGGGCAAGAAATGGGGACACCGAAGCAGCGTCACGGTGAGCTTATCGACGCGACCTTGCGCGGCATGACCGTTGTTGACAAGGTCGCGGCCGGCCTCGGCAATTGCAGTCCATTTTTGCATGCGCACGTCGGGGTCAGCGTCATACAGCCGTATCTCGAGCACAAGACACATCAACGTATCGTCTTTCTCGGTGCCCTGACACCGTTCGAGCATGCGCTCCAAAGATGCCTTTGAACTTCCTGCGACGGCGGACGCTATTCAAGCACATCCCATCGACTGCTGTTGACCTCTATCGACGAAGAATGGGCATCAAGACTGAGCATGTTGAACTCGATCAGTTGCTCGCGCAACGCGAGCGAGAGGTAATGATACTGCTGGATATCGAGGAGCGACGTGGTCGTGGCCTGGAGGCGCTGTTGAGCCGCGTTCGCGCTCAGCAATACTCCGCGTCTTCTCGAAGACGCTTGGCGATTGGAATTGTACGCACTCACAAACTGGTTCCAAACGACCGCCTCATGGTTGCTGCCGGTCCATTCAAAGGGCCGAGACGCACCAAATGCTCGTCTTCGTCGGCCGCGATACGCAGCCTTTCCGCCTGTCCCTGTGGCAAGAACCCCACGCGAGTGGCGGACGACAAGTTCCTACACGAATCTGCTTTGGCTTGTTGAACGAGCACAGCGACAAAGCCGTGGCCAAGTCGGACGCTAAAGCCCGCGAGAGAGTTGCGCTTGTGGAACTCGACAATCATCTGTCGCACCGTCGGTGTGAGCAGCTCCGGGCGCTCGAGAAGCGCAGTCGTAAGCACACTGATACGGTTTGTCACATCCTGTCGAGAAGCTCCGTTCAACCCGCCGACCGCTGTGAACGCCTTGGCAATCGCATTCCACGCGTCCGTGCGCTCGTTCGCCGCTAACGAGAACGGCGCGTGCTCGAGCACAATCTGCATCAACAGCGCGTCGTTCAATGCAACAATCCGCGCGTCAACTGAGTTGCCCGTGTGGTCGACGAACCGGAAGTCGGAATCTATCGGAGCCTGGTCCTGAGGCGACGGCGGAATCTCTGGAGACTCAAGGGTATGCGCGGGCGCGTTTTGGCCCCCATCAAGACAGAGGGGTGGGTCGAGACGAAGTCCCAGCGGCAGCGCAGGCGTGTGACCGTGGAAGGCGGTTCTGGTGTCCACAGGAGCGCCAGGCGCGCCCCGTCGCTCTCCGTCGCGACGGTCTCCGATGTCATCGCGTCCGTCCAAGATCCATTCTGTGAGCAATATGCCAGCACCATAAGCAACATTCCCTTCCAAAATTACACACATATATACCGTTAGGAACCGACACGAACGTTATAAACGAACCTGTGACTCACACTGGCGTTCTCGCAAGACCACTCAAGAAGAGACCGTCGCGAAAATGGACGTGACGCTCAAGCGCAAACAGCCGAGCGACGACGCCGCGAAAGAGGTTATCGATGTCGAGACGGTAGAAGCAGATCTGATTCCGCTCCTTACGCCGTCGAAACGGTACGCGACGACGGCGTCGCGCCGCGTCAAGACCGAAGCTTCTAGCAATGCGTCGTCGCCAACGTCGCCGCTCGTGATTGCGCGGACGCCGTCGGATTCCTCCAAGCTGTGGGCTGCGCGCATCGCAGCGACGCAGCGCATTGCTCAGCGCCGCCGGAGCAATGGCGGCGGAGGAAGTAGTAGCGCTCCTGCGGCCAAGAGTCCGTCGCGCACGAGCGCCGCAATGGCCAAGCGCCGCGCGCTGTCGCTGTCGCCCGCGGCTGCGTCGTTTGAAGCGTCCGTGTCGATCACGACGTCGCTCGTGGAGCCGAAGAAGACGCCTGTGAAGACGCCGCTGAAGCGCCGACGCGCGAGCACGAGTACGAGCTGCAGTCCCGTCGTGGAAGAAGAAGAACAAGAAAAGGACGTCAAGATGAAGGACCAAGAGGATAAGAAGACGATTCTTCACGAGACCAACGAGACGCCAACGAACGAGGTGACGCCGCCGCGGACGCGACGCCGGTCGAGTCGGATGAGTCGCACGCCAACGCCTGTCGTGGAGATTGAAGAAGAACAAGAAAACGACGTGGAAATGACGGAAGAGAAAGTCTCACAGGACCACGACACCGAGTACGAGCCGCCAGAGGACGAGAAAGACGCCAAGCGACTGGATCCAGAGGACCACAACACCGCTTATGCGCCTCCAGAGGAAGAGGCTATGGATCACGAGAGCAACAATGCAAAGGAAGAGACCGCGACGATCGAGTGCAAAGTCGAGATCAAGACCGAGCCTGAGATCATTGTCAAGGTAGAAAGGCGATCAGTTGAGCGCCCGCCGTTGGCACCATCACCGTCGCGTCGGCGGACGCTCTTTGCGACGACGGAGTCCACTGCAGCGGAAGCGGCCGTGGAGCCTCAGCATGAGACAGGTCAAAGTGATACCAAGGACGTGGACGAATTGACCGAGCGACTCGCAGCCCTGAGCGCGTCGCTGGCGGCCGAACAGGCTGAGAAAGAAGCGTTGAAGCAACAGCTTGAGGTCATGGCGCAGCGCCTGCGCGAGAGCGAAGCCAAGCAGCAGCAACTCGAGAGCCAAGTCGCGTCGCTCTCGGCTGCAATGGTGACGGTCAAAGAAGAACAAACGTGAACAACGAGCGAGGACGAAGTGATGACTCGTTATTGATCAGCATTAATGCCTCAAGGATGATCGCGTTCATGCCGATCCAAGTCCAAGTCAAGGCGCTTGCTTACCTGCTGGCTCAAGAGTAGAACAAACGGCTACACAAGCCACTTTGACTGGAACTAAGTCCACCAGCAAAAGGAAAGCGATACAATGGTTCAATACCATGATCATTTTGAAGCAACTTGCCGGTTTTGTGAGTTCAACTTTGTGCATTTTGTTGCTCACTTTTGTGAACGCCAGCCAGTGCAGGAGCAACACGCGCGACAGCTTGGGAGGTGACGACAACTTGGTGAGTCGGTATGGCTTGAGGTCTTTCACCAGGGTGTGCGACAGGTGAGCCCCCAACTGGTCGATCCCGGCGTCAACGGGCACACTGACACTCAAGTCACTTGGCACTCTCTTCGCTCGCGCAAACGACGACCATGGTAATGCGTGCGGCCACAACGGCAATGTCGGACGACGACTTTCTGCACCCTACGACTGGACGCGCACTGCGATCGCGCGTGGTTCAAGAGAAGCCGGCTGTGGAACGCAAGGTGCCAGTGCGGCGATCGCGCTTGGTTCAAGAGAAGCCGGTTGTGAAAAGCAAGGT
>JAADWR010000369.1:0-11119 GCA_023336345.1 Pythium inflatum | reverse complement strand
GCCCAATACGCCGTCAAGTATACGCCGTCAAGTACGCCCAGCAGGAATGACTTCAACGAGAGACAGCCAATCAGTGCCCCAATCACGGGTCAACCCGCACCCCCAACGCCGTCGTCCAATACGCCATCAAGCAGTGGAGGCGGTCGCAACAGCAACAGCAATAATGCGCCAGGGCCAAAGCAGCCAAACTCAAGTTCGCCGACCGACTCGTACCCATCCGCCAGCACGGGTAGTATCAACTCCACTTCCACGGCTCCAGCTAGCGGCAGCCTCCTCGTGACCGACGATATTGTCAGCGCCATCGGTGTCCTCCGCCTCGATCCCACGCTCACCGAAGTGTACGATCGTCTCGTCATTCGCTGCTGTTAGTGTGTGTCAACTGACATCGTCTTGTGTGCACAGACAAATCGTAGGCGGTGTGAGCGAGTTTGGGACCCGTGGCAAAGCGGTAAACCTGCAGATCGACCCGCACATGCTCTCGCAGTCGCCCAAAGTGACGTCCGTTGCGATTAGCAACTGCGATCTCGCGGAGCAACTTGCGGCCGGCGCGGTGTTGAGCGCCATGCCCGTGGGACTGACCGACCACAGTCTCCGGAACACGCTCATGCGGAACGAACCAAACGGCGTGTCGGCGCTGCAAGGGTTGAAGACACTGTATGTTGGATCAGGTGTATTGCTGGCTGTGTACTGATACTGACGATTCCGTGGCTGTAGGAAAATGGAACAAAACTACCTGTCGACACTCTCAAGCAAGTTCTCGCTCGGCCAACTCACCTCGTTGTACGTTGTCGCTGCTCTCTCTCGTATCGCACAACTCACAGGACCTTGTTTTCTTCCAACAGCTGCTTGTCGGAGAATGATTTGGTGTCCTTTGAAGCCTACCTCCCCAATCTCGTGTCTCTGTACGTACCGCCACGCCGTTAAGGGGGCGTTGCGGCCTTTGGTACATGTTCAAGACACTCAACTCATGCCTTTTGCGTTGTATGATACGTACCTCACAGAGAACCCAATCGCCGCGCTTGTGGTGTCGACAACGCAGTTCGATTTTCTCGCACGCCTTCGAATGAAGATCGATGCACCGTCGTCGAGACCACCGGCGCCTGTGATTTACGTCTCCGGCTCGGCTGCTGAGCACGGCAACGACCTTGTGCTTGATACCACCGGCGTCGATCTCGCCAGTGCCGTGCCAGTCTCGATCTGCTCGCTCGTGTATCTCCACGGGTTTCCTGTGTGGAAACTTCCAGATCATAGGTTCGAGGTGTTTCAAGCGCAGCTGGCTGTGATCGCCGGGTCGGACATTACCATCGGCGGTGTCAAGGTGCGGCCTTACGGATCGAGCACGAGTGCCAGTGGATCAAACGCGAGTGAAACAAGCACGACAAAAGAATCCCCGAGGAACGACAACATATCTCCGAGCAGTGACGTGTACAAGAACAACGTCGAGGACAAGAACAACGCGGAGAACACGAGCAGCAACAAAACGGCGCTCACGATCTCGCTCGTTGTCGTCGGTGCCGTAGCCTTGCTTGGAGCTACGCTTGTGTTTGTTCGCGGCCAACGAACCGACAGCGCGAAGGACGGGACCCGATACACCGCGACGAAAGATGGTTCGTCCTACCACACTCTCAATTGGACGCAGTCTTCCGACTCGTCGTCCACGCTTTTCAAGGATAAGGAAATTGCCAACTTACTCTCAGCGAAACGCATCCGCGCGGTCGACTTGGAGGATGTGCGACCCATTGCGGCTGGATCGACCAGCCTCGTGTGGCTCGCCAAGTATCGAGGCTCCCAGCTCTTCGCGTCCAAGCGCCTCGTCCAAAACAGCGCAACACCGCAACGCCTCACCAAGTTTATCACCGAGATTGCCATTGCCGCGGACCTCGACTACCCGATCATCGTGCGTCTCGTGTGCTTTGCGTGGACCAATCAAACGGATCTCCGGGCCCTCTTTGAGTACATGCCGAACGGTGATTTAGAGACGCATCTCCAAACCACGCGCTCCAACAAACCCTGGTCAACTACCAAGCTCCAAGTGGCACTCGGAATTGTCGAAGCCCTCGTGTACACGCACTCGTTCAATCCGCCGCTTCTCCATCGAGACGTCCGGACGCGAAACGTGCTGCTCGACGACGAGATGAATGCGAAACTGAGCAACTTTGGCAGCGCGCGCTTTGCGTCGGAAGAAAACACCATGACGACCGACGGCATTGGCAGCAGTCGGTGGCTCGCGCCCGAGGTCTAGCGAGGGAGTACCGACTACGATGCGGCGAGTGACATGTACGCGTTTGGCGTGTTGCTGAGTGAGTTGGACACGCACAACGGTCCGTATGAAGACGCACGCGACGCAAAGGGCAACGCCATGACCGAGACGCAGATCACGGCGTTGGTAGCACGTGTAGAGCTGCGTCCGACGTTGTCCTCTTCTTGTCCTCCTGAGATCCAAGCGCCAGTGTCTTGCGGACGATCCGATCGAACGCCCGACGGCGCTGCGCGTTGCGTATGAATGCGACTGCTCAAGCGCATATGGGAGACGAGCCACTGATAACGACAGAGCAGCACAAGAGTACTATGCTAGAAACAGTCATCAATAGAGCTGCGCTTTTGTTGCTCTCTGGATGGAAACAATTGGCACTGTATTTTACAGTAACCCCGTCTATAGAGATGGGTACAAAGATCCTGCCTCGAACATTTTATGAACCCGACGGCACAAAAGTGAGACTTTGGTCAACTCATTCAATACGCCACCGCCCGCGCTCTTCCTTCTCTCGCTGGAGGTCGCACAGAGTGTCGCGTCGCTGCTGGAGACCGAAGAGCTCGCTGCAATTACAAGAACCTGTCATGCAGCCGCTGTCTTTGTCGCCTTTCAATCCCGCGAACGCGCGTCGCTCCTGATCCTCCCGCCGACAGATCCAGACCGCGCGCGTCGTCTGCTCTCTTCTCTCCACCGCAGCGACCCAACGCGACTCACTGAGTTTGAGTGGATTCAAATCGCATCGTCTGTTCACGTCGTACCGACAGGCTCTGCAACAATCGAAGAGATTTGCGAGAAGCTCGTGGCGTTCCCTCACCTCACGAAACTCGATCTCTCCGATACGGCGATAATTGACAGTCTCGAGCATGTCGCAGCTGCGGTTCCTCAGCTTGAATCGCACCGCAGCAGCTCATAATGACAGTGGACAAGTATGCCGACCATGTGGAGTGGCTCGAGCCGCTGCAATCGTTACGATCGCTCACAATCGAAGTGGGTTCCGACGATACTGACCTCTCGGCGATAGGTTATCTGACGAAGCTCGAGCACTTGATGCTGACCAACAACTCGGAAGAAGGGCTAGACCAAGACTATAACTTTCTCTCGGAGTTGGTGGACTTGAAGACGCTCTCTGTCAATGCCAACCTGCGTGACTTGACATTTCTCCAAGGTCTCACCAACCCCCGAACGCTCACCATCCGGACGGGTACCTACGCGTACTAGAGTACATTTATTGCGCTCAATAGACTTCACTTGCATCATCATCATCGGGTACCTACGCGAATTGTCTCCTCTCCACGGTCTCACGAAACTCCGTGAACTCACAATCACCTCTTCAAGAAAGATCCCATCGAACATCAGGAAGTTCTCGGTCGTTTGATCCTCTTGCGTGAGCTCGATGTTGCCGAGACCAGCATCACCGACTTGAGACTGCTCGTTCACCTGAGCCACTTGCGGACAGTGCGGATCCCATCGACGGCCGACTGTCGCGTCTTCGTAGAGTGTGATTACCCGGGTCTCCTTCGCGTGCTCCACCCGACGCGCAACTGTGTGTGCGTTCAGACTCTTCATTCACTAAGCCCTCGGTGGAGGGACCTTGGTTAGATATAAAGGCATAATGCCAAGAAACGAGCGTGGGGGGTTCCAAGCGATCTTCTATCAACCATAGATGGCTACATTTGGCCCTGTCAACGGTAATATAGCTGAGTTATCCTGTAGGATTGCATACGCCTTCATATCCTCATCCATCTCAGTCGACAAACCTCTGTCATACGATGAAGCAAAAAACACAATGATGCTCATCGACCTGCCGCCCGATGTCGCCGCGGCGGTCGCGTCAATGCTCGAGCCTGAAGAGCTCATGTTGCTCGTCGACGTCTGTCATGCGACAGCCGACAGTTCGATCTACAATCCTCCCAAGCGACAAACGCTGGCGCTCCCTCCCAACGACGGAGACCGTGCGCACCGTCTCCTCACGGCGCTTCATTGTCGAGATACGACTCGCCTGTCTCGTTTCGACCGAATCGACATTGCGCGATCGTGGTACGTTGATCTCTTGGTCGACTGCGGCGTCTCGAGTGGTGTCACAAGTGTGCGCGTGCGCCCTCAAGTCGACCGGTTGAGCGCCGCAGTGGAAGAGATGTGTGCGAAGTTGGCAGCGCTTCCAAACCTCACCAAGCTCGACCTCTCGGACACGGCGATCGAGGATGTAACAATTGTCGCGCAGCTCACGCAGCTCCGGTCGCTTGACATCAGTTGCACACGAGTGACGGACACAGCGCCGCTCGCGTGGTTGATTCAGTTAGAAGAGCTCGTGTGTCGCGAGACGCGGGTGGTTGACATGAGCTGCATTGAGAACATGACAAACCTCTGTCGCCTCGATATCGTGCGCCGCTGGGGCAAAATGGTCGTGCTCCCCTCGATGCGTCGACTGACCAAACTTCAGTCATTGGCGGTGGGGATGATCTCGATCCTCAGCGCGGCCGATTTCATTGGCGCATGCTCGCAACTCAAGCATCTCTCGGTCCACGTCATCCATGCTAGGCACTTGGACGATGGCACGGCAGCACCAAGCTCTGACGTCGCCTTTGTCGATGTTGGCTCGTTGCTACACGCACTGCCACAACTCGAAGTCATTGCAGTTGGAAGTAGCGGAGCCTCAGGGATTCCGCTGTCCTAGCTTCCGAATCTGCGTCTTATCGGTCACTCCGTCGCATCGGATTTTGAGTCTCTTGTCGCGCTCCGGGAGCTCGAAGAGATGCGTGTGTTTGTTGGAGCGACGACGCCGCCAGCCAAGTACCGAGTCTTCCTTGAGTTGCCCAAGCTCAAGAAGCTCACCATTGAACAAGAATATAATTGCACAAGAGAAGTCGCCAAGGCTCAACTCCAATCGTGTCTCGATGTCGTCGGTGAGATGGCGCAACTCCAAAGTCTCCATTTCGTGCTTCGCATTGTGTACGATACGTTCGCACCTCATTTCCAGCGCTTTGGACGACTGCAGACACTGTCAATGGAAATTGATGGTCATACGAAGACACTCGACGGTCTCGAGGCATGCCGCTTGCTACGATCGCTCACGATTCTAGTCGTGCACGACGATATCGACCTCTCGGCAATTGGCTCACTAACGCAACTGGAAGAACTCTCATTCAGGAAGACAAACAACGATGCGCGAGCTCCACATCAAGTCTATGCGTTTGTCGCCAACCTCGTGAACCTCAAATCGCTCAATCTCTCGGGCAAAATCAAGGATTTGTCGGCACTCTCGACGCTAACGAAGCTAGAGAACCTCACGATCGCCTCGACGAGCCAAGAGCCCATGACGAACTACGACAGCCTCGGTCAGCTCAAGCGCTTGCGCAAGCTTGATATCCATGAAACCACGATCACCGAGGTGACGCCACTCGCTGGCCTACCGTTCTTGAAGGCAGTCGTTCTTTCGCCGTTCTCTCACGGACCCCTGGATTTGAGACCACTCGCGCACTTGCAGTTTCTGCGGAGCGTGTACATACCAAATAGGGCCGACTGTCGCGTGCTGACTGACCACGATCACCCGCGTCTCCTTCGTGTGCATCACCCGACGCACAACTGTTTGTGGCTACCACCCTTCTCAAGTGAGTCCCAATCTCCTCCATGAAGAGTTGGTGAACCGACACCAGCACTAGTCCGTTGACAAAGGGAATCAGGCCGATGTCAGGGCGATTGCTACCATTGCAGAGCAGAGCCTTGTGCGTTGCCTTCTTATCGCCTCAGGATATGGCTACATTAGAACTGCCAAACCTGATATCCCTGAGTTATCCTGTGGTATTCAATATTCGTCTGAATTCTATTGTGTCTCAGTTGAGAAACCTCTGGAAGGTGATGCTCTTCTGCATTTGGAATGGCGCTCGTCCTGCTGCCGCCCGACGTCGCTGCGGCGGTCGCGGCGCTGCTCGAGCCCGAAGAGCTCACGTCGCTCGCCAGCGTCTGCCGCGCGACAGCGACCAGTGCGATCTACAATCCTCCGAAGCGAGAGACGCTGGTCCTTCCTCCTGTCGATGACCGCGCGCGCCGTCTCCTGACGTCGCTCGCCCATCGTGTATCTCGCTTTGTGTGGATCGACATTGCGCGGTCGTGGCACGTTGATCACTTAGTCGAATGCGGCGTCGCAGATGACGTAACAAGTGTTTGTGTGCGACCGGAAGTTGACTGGTCCAGTGCTGCCGTTCAAGAGATTTGTGCCAAACTCGTCACTCTCCCTAACCTTACCAAGCTCGACCTCTCGGACACGGCAATCAAGGATGCATCGAGCGTCGGAAAGCTAATCCAACTTCGGTTTCTTGACCTCAGTCGTTCACAAATGACCGACGCGGCGCCGCTCGCGTCGCTGATTCATTTAGAAGAGCTCCTGTGGCATGAGACTTGTGTACGCAACTTGAGCTGCATCGAGAACATGACAGAGCTACGACGGCTCGAAGTCACGCGCGAGCTGGTCGTGTTTCCGTCGATGCGTCGACTGACCAAACTCGAGTCGCTGACGTTGGGGACGATTTCGATTCTGAGTGCGTCCGACTTCGCGAGCGCCTGTTCGGAACTCAAGTACCTCTCAGTTCAAGCGCTCTTTGCGCGTGATGAGGACGGCATATCACGGCCGGGAGGCGTCTATGTTTCTGTGGACAAGTTGGTACACGAGCTCAAGAGTCTTGAGATCTATGCGGATCGAAATGGCGCTGCATCGGCCAGGGCACTCTCCCAGATTCCAAGTCTACGGTGCGTCGACCACTTGCTGACTAAAGATATGGAGTCCCTGGTCACGCTCCAACATCTCCAAGAGATGTTTGTGTACGTGCGAGCGTCACGCCCGTCGACAGATTATCGGTTCTTGCTGCAGTTGCCACAGCTCAAGAAGCTCTCGATTATGGTAGAACCGTCCATGAGCCAACGGTTGGTCGACGCAGAACTCCAGTCGTGTCTTGATGTCATTGGCGAGATACCGCATCTCGAAAGCCTGAATATCATTTTTGCCGTCGAGTACGACGCGTTGATCTCCCAGTTTCAGCGATTTGAACGTCTTCGAGCTCTGACAATCGCCATTGACGAGTGGACTGAGACGCTCGATTGTCTCAAGCCGTGCCAATCGCTTCGATCGCTCACGATTGAAGTCATGAGCGATGATACTGACCTTTCTGCGATTGGTTCACTCGGTCAACTGGACGAACTCTCGTTTGTGAGAAAGGAATGGGCCAGACGAGGGCAACACCAAGTTTACCCGTTTCTCTCCAACCTCGTGAACCTCACGTCGCTCTTCATTTCGGCCAAAATGAATGATTTGTCATCGCTCTCGACGCTCACCAGGCTGTAGAAGCTCACCATCGTTTCAACGAGTCATGAACCCATGACGAACTACGAAAGCCTCGGCTGCCTCATGCGATTGCGAGAGCTTGATATCCGCGAGACCAAGATCACGGATTTAACGCCACTCGCGCACCTGCCGTTTCTCCGGAAAGTCGTTCTTCCTCATATTCCCTCCTCTCGCGACGTCATTGACTTGACACCACTCGCCGAACTGCCGTCTCTGCGGGGCGTTGTTCCTCAGAGATCCGACTGCAGTGTGCTGACAGAACGTGGTCACCCGCGTCTCCTGCGCGTGCTCCACCCCACGCGCAACTGTTTGTAGTCTTCGCACCTTCCCATCGACCTCAGTCTCCTCATTCTCAACGACGAAGCCGACGACTGTGTGTCGGGCAACTAGCATTGAGGCGATGAGTAGGGACGGTGATTGATGATGCCACAGTCTCACTCAGATTCTTGCGGATGGCTACAATTGGACTTTTTCTCTGGATATTTATATCCAGAGTTTTGAGCAGGATTGGAACGCCTCTGATTGCTCGTAGAACTGAGTACATTTTATATTTTGATGCCATGCTGGTCTAGAAAACAGGGATAGAAAGTATCCTGTCTACCCTTTATTCCGCAAACCTGTCTATATTTTATTCCGCGAAGTGAATGCTGACCCAGTCGGTGAAGAACGACCTTCCTGCAACACGCACTTCCTGAACCGCATTGTTGGCCACTTCAACGTCATATTCGTAGTTCCAAAGGAACTATGTAGACCTGGATTTTGTTTGCCGCGTATGCTTGAGCTGCTACAACTCCTCTGCAACTTTATACTCTTGTAGCAACTTGTGTCAGCCATAGCTCACATCAGCTCACATCAGCTCACATCCACGTCAATGGCAACCCCACCACCATTTGCGCTCCATGAGCGTCTCAACACAACTCAACACGTTTGTTCACGGCTGGCTCTGTTCAGGGTCTGGTGCTGTATATTACACATGAGTGACCGTAAGATCGTTGCACTTCCAAGATAGTCACGCTTCTTGGCCAACACGCTGCTCCATCGGGTGATCGAAACGGCGTGCAGGAAAGCAAGCTCCCCGGATCGACCTGGCCGATGCTCCCAACGAGGTCGCCTGGCACGAGCTTACGCGATTACACGGGCCCAAGACGCGAGCTCAGGAAGAAACTCCGGCTCCACCAATTCTGCATGCGCCCAACAAGAGGGAAGGGGACGGATGGGCTGAGATCGAGCGCGTAGACCCATTGTACATCACTTGGCAGTGTGTGGCTGCCGCTCGACTGTGGCGACGGCTCGCAGTAATGTGGAGATCTAAGTGCACCATGCCACGCAAAGCCATTTTACCCCACCCTTAGCAAAATCGGGTTTTCAAAGTTTGTGGGTCGAGCCAAACTTATCGTGATTTTGCTGTGTTTGACGTTATTCTAATTCTTAGGTCGACTAGACCAAAATCCCATTTTCTTCAAAAACACCTCGCCAAAATCGCGCCTGTGGCCGTTGCAAGGGAAAAACGGGAATTCTCAACTCAACTCAAAACCACTCCCAACCGACTCGTGAACTCTTTGAGAACTACGCCTCCCACCAATCGGTGAGCAACTGATAGGAGGGAGGCGCAGAGCCAGTTGTACAACCACGACTAAGCGACTATCAGCACCAGCATTGCGAAGTTGGTGCCACAGGATTCTAGATGCTGGTTGACTGAGTAAAAGTATGGTCAGTGAGAATGCGTTTAGCGATTCCTATAGCCGAGGAAGTATTTAGGTTGTCCATAATACCCGTGTGGTGCTGGTTGGTGGGATGCGATATATGGACACTCTGTCTGTCCACAGGCCGCATTGACCATAGTGATAAAACTGACGCAGGTGGTGTTGCCACACTTCAACATGTGCGATGCTCTAGGCTCTCTGCATCTTTCATGTATTCTTCCTCGTCTCTTTCTTCCTGTTTCTTGGCTTCTTCGCTGGCAAGCCAGTCAGGTCGCACCGTGGTGGGCGATGAGTCTGGCGAGCGCCGACTCTCCTTGCTCGTGCTGCGGCTATGGGTCTTGCGTCAAAAGCAACAACGAATAATCGCGCCGAGTGCATCAGACTCGTCACCGACCTGTCCACCGCTCGTCGACACGACTGGACGGCGCTCCACAGACGGCACTCTCAAGACGCTGTACGCCTCCGCACGCACCAGCTAGGCGTGGAAAAGTGGCACCACCACTTGCGGGCATACTACGTTGTACAACAAATTGGCCGACGCCGCGTCCAACATCGGAATGGACACGCAGTGCAGCATCCGGACTTTTAATCCAACGAACTGTCCGAAATGGGTGGGCTCGACAAGCATCTCGCTGGGTTCCCTCTTGCCTACTACTAATAGCCCGACCAGAGGTAGCCAGTTGATGCATACCGGTGTTCAGCTACACCAGTTCACTTTGATGCAACGCAATATACTCGAGATGAAGAAAGAATACAGTGTGTAGTACTATGTGGCGAGAAACGGAAGGCCAAATATCCAGAGCTTCCCGGGCACAGCACGGCATTGTCTACAGTGATATCTATTCGAAAGCTTGTAGGAATAGATACTGGACGTTATTCTATAGATTCTCGAGCACAAAACCTCTGCAACACAATGGTCTCCTCAATCAGCAATTCAGGTCATGGCGCTCGTCCAGCTGCCGCCCGATGTCGCGCGCGCCATCGCGGTGCTGCTTGAGCCCGAAGAGCTCGAGTCGCTCTCCCAAGTTTGCCACGCGACACGTGCGAGCCCGATCTACAACCCTCCCAAGCGCGAGAACCTCGTCCTTCCTCCCGTGGATCAAGACTGTGCACGCCGCCTTTTGACTTCCCTCTTCCGTGGCGTATCTCGCTTTGACTGGGTTGACATTGCGCAGCCGTGGCATATCGATCTCCTGGTCGAGTGCAGCGTCATCAACGAGGTCACGAACATTCGCGTGCGGTCCGAAGTCGACATGTCCAGCGTCGAAGTTGAAGCGATTTGTGCCAAGCTTGTCCTTGTCCCAAACCTGGTCAAGCCCGACCTCTCGCACACAGCGATCTCGGATGTGTCAAGCGTTGGGAGACTCGTGCAGCCCCGTTATCTCGACATCAGTCGCACGCAAGTGACTGACGCAGCGCCACTCGCATCGCTAAGTCATTTGGAAGAGTTTGTGTGTCGCTATGCCCCCGTCTCCGACATGAGCTGCATCGAGAACATGACAAACCTGGTTCGACTCGACGTTACGAACAGTAGCCGGGCTGTGTTCCCATCGATGCGCCGACTGACCAAGCTGGAATCCATGACGTTAGAGTTTGCCGAAATTCTCAGTGCGGCTGATTTCGTGAGCGCGTGTTCGAGTCTCAAGCATCTTTCATTCAAGGCACTAAAACCTCGCTTGTTGGACAACGGAACAGAAGCACCAACACTCAAGTTTGTGGATGACGACAAGCTGGTACACAGACTGCATCGGTAAGGTTCTTTACAGGTCAAAATCAGGTCAGGTCACGGGATAGGTCACGTGACCTATGCACGTGACCTGACAAAAT
>JAADWR010000368.1:0-11131 GCA_023336345.1 Pythium inflatum | reverse complement strand
CGCGTATGGACCTTTCAAACGGCTTTTACGGTACGACGCACCGATCGGAGAGCGACTATGACGTTGAGTTCTCCGTGATGCCCAAAGTCCGGCGCGCGACAGCCCAATGCCTTGGCAAAGGCGCAGGCCGCCGCCAGCGATTGACCGGAAAACGAGACGTCATGGTGTGGCAGATCCGTGCCGTTTTACAAGGCTCTCCGTTCCCAGATCACTCTGTCGGGATGCTCGATTGCGGATACCTGGTCGTCGAGCCAATCACGACAGCGAGTGGCAAGGTCTCATGTATTCTCAAAGCCTGTGTCCGCATTTGGCCGCAGCTCGCGGCGTCAGAACTGGATAAAACCGGTCTCTTTGTCGACCTCACGCTCAGTTCGTTCAACCAAAACACCAAGACGATCCTTCAGCTCATTGAGAACGATCTCCTCGAGGAATCTCTTGGGTCGAGCGGCTAAGTTCGATTACGGTATATGGAGATGCGTTACGGTAACAATGATGGCTACATTTGGTGTCATTCAACTGCATAGTGACATGAGCTCGGCAGAGAAAGCGAGCGGTGCAGAGGTGGATAATGGCACAAGAACCGCTCGGCGAGGACGACGCGTTCCTCGATGCGATCGCGCGCATGCTGGATCCAGTCGAGACCGCCGGAGATCCGCTGCCACCGTCCGGAGACGCTGCGCCGCTTGGCGACGACCTCTCGCTCTTGTTTCTCGAAGCGGAGACCGAAGAATTCGATACGAAGGCGACAAAAGAAGAAACGACAGAAGAGCGCGCGGTGCCGCCCAGTCGCTCAACTGTGTCTCGGAATCGACAGCGTGAAGAGCTTGAACATTTGCGGAACCAAGTCTGTGAGCTCGAAGCCCAGCTAGAGACGCTACAAAAGACCAAACGATCGGGCTCGCCGGCGCCGTCTCTTTCGTCGACCGATAGCAGCAGCACCGACTCGCGAGACGACGTTATGCCACCATCAGTCATGTGGGAGAAAATTGCCAAGCGACAGATGACTGCCAAGCAGAAAGCAGAAGCCGAGAACATCAAGCTGCGTGAGATGCTCGAGGGCCAACTCAAGATTGCGCGCGGCCTCGAGCGCGTACTGCGCAAACGATCGAGTTTACAGGTACGACGTTGTGTGTTGGTGTGGATAGTGGAACGGATAGGCTCAATATGAGGTGTACGTCCGTGTAGATGGACGTCGAAGCGCTCGAGTCGAAGCGGAGGAAGCGAGCCGACTCGACGGACGCGGACGTGTACGCCCGGCTCCAGCTCGGCTTGGATGCTCGCTACCAGGAGGTCGTCGCGGCGTTTCAGCAAAACGGACTCGCGACAAATCGCACGGACTTTGACGATACACGAGTCATTTCAAGCAATGACGGACGCGAGCTCGGCGTGGAAATCCTGTTCGCCAATGTCATGCCATTCGACTTTGCAAGCACCTGCGCAGCGGTCTGGAAATGCTCCAGTATGAGTTACCTGCAGCTCACCGAAGGGCACTACTCGGTACGGACCTCGTGTCGATCAATACCTCTGTAGCTACTGATCGCCGTTACGGCTCGTAGGCCCAGGCGACGGCTGAGAACGAGCTCACCGCCAGGTTCGCGATTCCCTTGACGGTCCGACGCCAGGCGATGACGATACACACGTATGCAGCGTTGAAGCGGTTTCAAGAGAGTGATAAGCGCGAAGTGTACGCGTGGGATTCATGGTCGATCATCCGGTCGTCACACAAGATATTCGACGGGATCCAGTTGCTCGACCACGGGTGGACAGTCATTGAGGCTCTCGGAACGAATGACCCAGCCAATCCCGCGACAATCGTACAAAATTGTTCTCGTCTCGTACCGGAGACCGTCGAGACCACGCTGCTACGTACTCGTTTAGGGGAATAGAACTGATGTCACTGTAACGAAATACTGACGAGCTCATCAAAAGCCCAGAGTGATGGTCTTGCGACTCATCAACGGAGACCATGATCACGAAAACAGACAGCATTGCGAGACGCACAGCGAGTTTGCACCGCTGGAAATACGTTCTCGTTCTCATGCACAGCACAATGCTAGACGATTCGGCGACGTTCACGCAGCTTTTGCTGGGCTACAACAGCGCAGCGCATGGCGAAGACGCTTCTACGAGGGGCGATGAGCTCCTCGATCTCTTTGGTGAGCTCCCCATGCCGTTTCCGCCGACTGGCGCCAACGCTGAAGCTCCGCAGCTGAGCCGCTCGTCACTGTGTCGGCGGCGCCAGCGCGAAGAGATCAAGCGTCTTCGCGTCGAAGTCAGTGACTTGGAGAAAACGTACGCGCAGCTTTCTGAAGAAAGGACCATGAAGCGTAAGCGAACAGGACGCGACGGACACGGGCTGGTAGTCGATACCAAACGACCGATGCGGGATGTGTGGGAGCGAATCGCTCGACACTAAGAGCATTTACGAAGAAAGGCGAGTGTGCGAGTGTGAGAATGCGACGCTCCGCAGGCTTGTCGGTGACATCAGAAGATGGCGCAGCGTATCAAGAAGAGCATGCATCACAACACACTCGAAGAGGTACGCCAGATACTGTACTGTACACGCCAGTTTGTGGCTACAACGCTGACTCTGGGTATTGGTTATGTAGCAAACCAAGAAAGCGATCGAGAAGAAACGCGATCGATCGACATTCGCGCTTCAGCCTACGCCAGCAACGCGCTGGAAAGAAACCGCGGCGTCTCCGCACTGGCAGCGCATTTTCCACATTGTTTTTGAGAACGAGAGTTTCTTGATGAACGAACTCGAGCGAGAACTCGTCAATATCTCGACGGATGCGACAGGACGCGCCATTATCGAAGGCGTTTACTCTAGAGTCTTTCCGTTCGACGTGGCGAAAACAAGTGATGCCGTCTGGCGATGCTACAACACGCAGTTTTAGGAGTTTAGCGACGGGTACTTCTTGGTATGTACGATATCCCAGTGAGTCGAACAACAGTGACGCTGATGTCGACGGTGCTATTGAGTGTAGGTGACCAGCGCATCCGACGATGTCCTCGCTGCTGAGGCGGTCGTCGCGGTCGAAGAATCGGGGAAGTCTCTCGTGCTGCGGTCCGACGTGTTGATCCACAAGGTCTCGGAACAAGCCGATCGCGTCGTGATTGTCTGTGAAAACTGGATCCCACAAGATGTCGATAACGACGGCAGAGAGGACGACGCTACGACCTCCAACGACTCGGTTCGATTGGCACTGGACGTTTGCATCTCCATTGAGCCCCTACCACGCGGATCAAATGCTGATGAGGATGGCCCGTCGACGCTCATGCGCGTGTACTCGGTGTCTCGACCATGTTATCGAGAATCGACACTTGATGATCCGACCCGTGCCACGGGCGACAAGTTCGTGCAATCGCATCAAGACTCGAACCGCCGGTTTGGTCAGTTGATGGATATGTATCTCCTGGACGATGCGCTCGGCCTCGCAAGACGCACGGTCCAAATCGAAGCGTCGGTGTAAAATGAGTGAAACGACGCCAAGTCCAAATGGCATGGGAACACTACCAAAGCTGCTTCGGATTAAAGGCTATGTCTCCGAAAGACTCGGAGGCAATGGAAGGCGCATCCTCGCTGCTAAGTAATCAGTTTGGGGAATAGAGTTGATGTCACTTTCATGAATAGTGACGAGCCACAGAGAGTGATGGTCTTGCGACTCATCAACGGAGACCATGATCACGAAAACAGACAGCATTGCTGTCTCTGAGGAAGAATGGGCCGCTGGTATTCGCACTGTCTTCAGAACTGTTTGACAGAATGCTGGACGACGCAGCGACGTTCACGCAGCTTTTATTGGACTACGACAGCGCAGCGCATGGCGGACACGTGTCTACGAGCGGCAGCGATGAGCTCCTCGATCTCTTTGGTGAGCTCCCCATGAAGTTCCTGCCGACTGGCGCCAACGCTGAAGCACCACAGCTAAGCCGCTCGTCACTGTGTCGGTGGCGGCAACGTGAAGAGATTAAACGTCTTCGCGTCGAAGTCAGTGACTTGGAGAAGACGTACGCACGGCTGCGCGAGCACGGGGTCGAAACAAAGCGGCAGCGAACGTCTCGAGGTGGACACGACATTCTTTAAGCCGAGCGACCGATGCGGGATGTCTGGAAGCGAATAGCTCGACACCAAGAACATTCACGAAGAAAGGCCGAGTGTGAGAATACCACGCTCCGCAGACTTGTCGACGAGCACCAAAAGGTGGCGCAGCGTATCAAGAAGAGCATGCATCACAACAAACTCGAAGAGGTACGGGACGATATGCATCCGTTTAAAACAGAGCAAGAGTGACTCCTTTGGTTCTATGTGTTCTAATAGGAAACCAAGAAAGCGATCGAGAAAAAGCCGAGTCAATCCATGTCGACGTCTGCGACGCGCTGGAAAGCCACGGCGGCGTCGCCGCACTGGCAGCGCATTTTTTACATTGCGTTCCAGAACGAGAGTTTCTGGATGACCGAACCTGAGCGAGAACTTCTGAGTATCTCGGCCGATGCAACGGGACGCACGATCATTGAAGCCATTTACTCGAAAGTGTATCCGTTCGACGTGACGACCACGAGCGAAGCAGTGTGGCGCTGCTACAGCACACAGGTAATTGCCCTCACGAACGGCTACTTCTCCGTAAGTGATGTTCCTCAATAGCTCTCGAACGAAGACGCTCATCTAGTGAGCACTGTTGGATAGGTATCCAGGGTGCCCGACAATCTCCTCACTGCCCAGGCAGTTGTCGCAGTCGAAGAATCAGGCAATTCGCTTGTGCTCCAGTCTGATGTGTTGATCCACAAAGTCTCGGAGCAAGCGGATCGCGTCGTGTTTGTCTGGGAAGATTGATCCTCGCAAGCTGATGATTGTGACGGCGGAGCCGATGACGCTTCGACGTCAAAAGGCACGGTTCGACTAACACTCGACATGTGCATCTCCGTTGAGCCCCTTTCACGGGGATCAAATGCTGATGATGGTGAGGAGGGCTCGGCTGCACTCTTGCGCATGTACTCGGTTTCTCGGCCATACTATCGGGAATCAGTACTCGACCGCTCCGCGTCAACAAAGACAAGCTCGTGCAATCGTATCACGATTCGAACCGCCGGTTTGGTCAGGTGTTGGAAGCGTATCTCCTGGACGATGCACTTGGGCACAGAACACACACGACGCGCATCGAAGAATCGGTATAGGACCAGATCTTAACCAATGAAATGGTGCCAAGTCAGGATGACATGGATACACTTTCAAATGCCGCTTCAGGAGACTCGCTTTCCAAAAGATCCCAACTGCATCGTATTCCATTCGACAAAACATGGGCAACCTTCTCGCCCCATTTCAGCCGGTAACGGGCAGCTCACGCCGCGTGATCGTACTTGGGCTGGACGACTCGGGCACAACAACGCTTGTGTCGAAGATCCAGGGTGAAGACGTCGAGACGATGACGCCCGTGGCTGGCTTTGTTGTCACGACGTTCACGCACAAGGGTATGTCGTTTATGACGTGGGACATGAGCAACGAACGCCACGTGCGTCGATTGTGGCGGCATTATTTCCAGTTCTGTGACGCCATCGTGTTTGTCATGGACGCTTCGGACCGAGATCGAGTGGAAGAAGCAGCAGACAAGCTCCACGAGATCTTGCAGTTTGAAGAACTGGCCGACGCCAAGCTACTCGTGTTGGCGAATAAACAAGACCGTCCCGACTGCATGACACTGGAGGAGATTCAGCAAAAGCTTAGTGTCCGTGGCGTCGCACAGAACGCAGTTCACATCGAAGCGACTATCGCGACAAGTGGCGTCGGAGTCTACGAAGGTCTCAACTGGCTTGCCGACCAAATCCAAGCGACATAGTTCTACGACACGCAATGGCTTCACACATAAAGAGAGAGCAAAGCCAAGTGACCCAACGACCCACGATGACTGTCCAATGTCCCAAGGTGGCGAGTTCAGTAGCGATCTACTGGTTTGAGTCGTACCGCATGTCACTATTGTGAGCTCATCAAATGAACAGCGTGATGGTCTCAGCAGCAGTCTCTGCCACAGACTTGTCAGACATTGCGCGATGTGGTTGGACGATTCGGCGCCGCTCTCGCAGCTTTTGCTCGACGACAACAGCGTAGCGCCTGGCGGCGACGCTTTTACTAGTGGCAACGATGAGCTCCTCGATCTCTTTGACTTCGCGATGTCTTTTCCTCCGACCACCACGAGCTCGAGCGCTGCGGCGCCGCAGTTGAGCCGCTCGTCACTGTGTCGGCGGCGCCAGCGCGAAGAGATCCAACGTCTACGCACAGAAGTCAGCAACTTGGAGAGTATGTACGCGCAGCTGTGTGCAGAAAGAGCGGAGAAGCGGCAGCGAACGTCACACGACGGTCACGAAGCCGAGCGACCGATGCGTGAGGTCTGGAAGCGGATCGCTCGAAACCAAGAGCGTTTGCGAAGAAACGCCGAGTGCGAGAATGCGACGCTCCGCAGGTTTGTCGACGAGCACCAAAAGATGGCGCAGCGGATCAAGAAGATCATGCACCATCGCGGCCTCGAAGAGGTACAGCACAAGATCTTTACGCTCGTACCGGTACTCTTTACAGTGCTGACTTTGTGTCTCTGATGTTGTAGCAAGCCAAGAAAATGCTCGAGAAGAAGCGTGATCAGCCGTTATCGGCAGCGCAATCAGCAACACGGTGGAAAGCGGTTGCGGCATCGCCGCACTGGCAGCGCATTTTTCGCATTGTCTTTGAGAATGAGAGTTTCTGGATGCACAAACTCGAGCGAGAACTTATCCAGATCTCGACCGATGCGACGGGGCGCACAGTCATCGAAGGCGTTTATTCCAACGTGTATCCGTTCGATGTGGCGAAAACGAGCAGAGCCTTCTGGCGCTGCTACAACACGCAGTTTATAGCACACACGGGCGGCTACTTCTCGGTTCGTGAATACGTTTGACGACGTCGCCATGGACGTGTTACTAATTTGTGCGACCAAATCGATAGGTGACCAGCGCGTCTGACAATGTACTGGCTGCCACGGCGATTGCAACGGTCGAAGAATCGGGAAGAACGCTTCTGTTGCGGTCTGATGTGTTGATCCACAAAGTCTCGGAACACGAAGATCGCGCTGTCTTTGTCTGCGAAGATTGGGACGCACAATGCGACGACGATGGCGCTGAAGTGGATTCGAGCACTGCGGTTCGAGCGTCACTGGATATTTGCATCTCCCTTGTGCCGATGCAAGGCGGTGGCGATGGTCCAGCGACGCTTGTGCGTATATACGCGCTCTCTCGCCCGTGCTGTCGAGAAGCGGCACTCGAAGACCCGCTTCGCGCCATGAGTGACAAGCTCGTGGAATCGTATTACGACTCAAACCGCCGCTTCATGCAGTTGATGGAGTCGTATTTGCTGGACGATGCGTTTGGTCAAGGAACGGGCATCACGCCCATTGAAGTATCCGTCTAGAGCCCGACATAACCGCTGAAAAGAGATTCTTTCGCGTTGAAGGACTTGATAACGCCAAGGTGCTCGTGTCGAAGTCGAGCGACAGAAGAGTAACGCCAATTGCCCGTAGCATCACAACAGATACGTCCCACTCGAAAAGACTGTTGGGAATGCGGTCATAGGCGTTCACGATGGTCTCCGCGGGTTCGCAACTCTACTCACGAGTATAGAGTTGCCAGTGAGAAGCTTCAATTTCGCCCAGTTTTAAGAAGCGTTAGCTGCCAGTTCGCACGACGTTTCAACATCTTGAATCATTTGAGTCTCTAATAAAAGCCAATCATGACTCGACAACACACTCTAGTGGGTCGTGACATGGGTACACTTGGCAGCGAAGAGTCGTCATTGACGACGATATCAACAACGCACACAAGTGATGGCATCATTGCCGAACTCTCGCAGTCTCACCAACTCTACCATGGGCAACCTCATGTCGCAGTTGGTGCATTCGGCCATGGACCGCATTGCGTCGTATCGCCCACGCCCGAGTCGCATCCTCATTCTCGGTCTCGATGGCGCAGGGAAAACGACGCTGCTGTACAAGCTCAAGCTCGGCGAAGTCGTGACGACAACGCCAACGATCGGCTTCAACGTCGAGACATTTACGTACAAGAATATCGAGTTCACGGCCTGGGACATTGGCGGCCAGAGCAAACTCCGTCCGCTCTGGAAGTTTTACTTTCAGGGCTGCGACGCGGTGATTTTTGTCGTCGACGCCGACGACCGCGACCGTGTGGACGAGGCCGCGCAAGAACTCTACGCCATGTTCCAGGCCGAAGAGCTACACGATACAAAGCTGTTGGTGCTCGCGAATAAACAGGATCAGCCCAACTGCATGCCGCTTGACGAGATCGAGCGCAAAATGAACCTCAAGGCCGTGACAAGCAACGCGTCGCACATTGAAAAGACGGTCGCGACGACCGGCATCGGCATTTATGAAGGGCTGAGCTGGCTTGCGAAAGAGATCACAGGGACGTAGGAGCTGGAAAGTCTCTGTTCTTCTGTGTGCGGATTGCCAGCGATATGTACTTGAAAATGAATCCTTGCTCACGCCACATTCGTACCCAATCGATCCAACCTTCAACAACGAGCACCCTGCACACCCTGCAAGATCCGCATCAAGCGATCAGCTTCTTCGATTGGGTGGTCTTGATGTAGATGCACGAGGTCTTCGAGCACCGCGACTGCGCCTGAGACATGGAGTTCTCGCTGATATGTTGGCTCGTGCTTTGCAATTGGATACAAAACGGACGCGGCCGCGTGGTGCAGTCGCCACGGCATGCCATCGTTCTGAAGGACATCAACAAGCTCTGCAATCCCACTACACGCAGCGACCGCGCGCTGGTTGTCGCGATGCCTTTTCCGCACGAGCTCACCAAGCAACTGCATTGCCGCTACCTTCAGTTCCATCGCCTCTCGCAGTTGTACAATAGTGATCAAGCGGGGAATCACATAGCCGATAGTCGTGCGGCTGTCATCATCGGTCGCGAGGTGACGCAGGGTGGCCACGGCCGCACAAACAAGGAATTCATCGGAATCTTCGTGCTCCACCAAGTCGATCAACAAGCCGACGCGTCCCAAGAGCTCGCGCTTGCCGCCCTCATGGAGTGTCAGTTGTTGAAGCACCTTGATCGCCGCTATCTGGATCTTGACTGAGGAGTGGTTAACAAGGTTGGCAAGCGTGGAAACTGCGCGGTGTTGGACCACGAGCGCGTGACGATTTGTCCGATGCCGAGCTACGACTTCGAGTGCACGCAGCGCATCTTCATCCAGTTGTGCCAATAGAATCGGCATCAGTTCATGGAGACTTTGGAGGAGCGACTCGGCTTTGCGGCGCACAGACGCAATATCCGTATGACGGTAGAGCTTCATGGTATGCGTGACACCGCCGAGCGCGACGAACCGCTGGATCAGATCTGCTCGTTCCGCAGTGTTCGTACCGAATACGTTCTCGAGAACATCGACCGATAACCCTCGCAACGCGTCGTTCGCGCCATCGCGCAAGTGGCGCACGAGGAAACCGAGTCCACCGGTAACGGAGACCATCGCGCGCATCTCTCGATCCGATAGAAAGAACGTCTCAAGGACTTGAACAGCAAGCGACGCACTTGTTGTATCGCTACAGGCAAGCTTGAGGAGCGTTGGGACGCCGCCGGAGTCTTTGATTTCGAAAAACACGAGCGGTTCGCGAATGGCGAGGCAGTTAATGGCGTTGAGGACAATGCGAATGACGTGCTCAGCTGCCATTGGCCACGTTTTGGCTTCGGTTTGTCGGTGGTAGCGGACTTCAATCTCAATCGCATCGATCAACGCTTGGACACCACCGTCGTGAACCAATTGGGCGACCGCACCTCCGTCCACTTCCGTCGCTCTCGCGGCAACGCAGAGCGCAGCGCATCGCTCTCGCCCACGACACGTTCCGGTCCGTCGACTCGTCCGCAACGCCTCAATGTGGTCGGCAATCGGGAACGGCGACGCGAGGAGCACGCTGTCTGCGTATGGTAAATCGCTGAGCGTCTCAGCCGCAACGTCCAGTACACACTGATGCGTGTAGGCGATCTGGACGAGAGCGCTGTGGGCGCTTTGTCGGTGGGGATATGTCTCGCACTGCGCCAACAGACACAGCGAACGGACGCCGCAGCGGATCTTTGAGACCTCTTCCGTTTCCATGAGGAGGTTGGAGTAGTAGAGAACGCCACGCACTTGCGCGAGGCGTAGCGCGAAGTCGTGGTCAGCGTCTGCGAGCATCGGCAGCAGCGTCTTGTCGTCTTTCTCCGCGAGCCACGCGATCGCATCTCTCGTCAGCGCCGTCGCTACGGCGGCAACGCACACTGGAGAGCTGCGTGCAAGCACAACGAGCGCTGCGAGCGCCCTGTCTGTCGCGATTGGCTGCCACGAGATCTCGGGGCCTTCGGGAGATTTGGGGAGACCTGGCTCATCTTTAATCCGCTCGGGGCCGTCCGTGAGAATGGTGACGAGACGCGCGAGCACAACTGCGTCCTGCGCGAGCTCTATGCGACGTGTGTGGCTCGCACTTGCGCACTGGAGCACAGCAGTCGCGACGGCATCGTCGTTGCCAAGCAGGAGATCTGCAAACGGAGACCGTGGTTCCTCCATGTGATTCTAGGACTCACATGGATTTGATCTGGGATTAGTTACCTAGATCTGTGTAATTTGACATAGGTGACTTTGATTTACGACAGTTCAACTTGATCAGCGTCGGGGTTTCACAAAGTTGTGGAATAATATCATTTTTCATGCATATCTCTATCTACTCTCTAGTCTAGAGCTCTGGGAACTTGTAGCCGCGCGGTGCGACTTCGCAGTCGCTCGAGCGTTTAGTGCACACGTCGCAGATCTGCGCGAACGAGTGGCGCTTGCAGCCGTACTTGGCCGTGGCACAGAGCACGCTGTTCTCGTAGCACGGCGGGTTCTTGCGCGAGAGCGATGCGACGGACGGGAGCGGTTCCATGACACCACCGTCAGCGGTCGTAGGGTTCTTGACCACGAGCTTCGAGTAGGCGTTGACAAGCTTGGTCGCGCGCTGGCTGTTCGCCTCTCGGCTCGACGGGTTGGCCCAGAACGGCAACGTCTGTTCGACCGTGAGCTGGTTGTTGTCGGTCTTGACCTTGTACTCGATGCCACCGGCCTGGCAGAACT
>JAADWR010000367.1:0-11134 GCA_023336345.1 Pythium inflatum | reverse complement strand
GACGACGGCGATGATCTGGTTGGTTTCCTGGATTCCAGAGACGTCAGCTTCGTCACTTTCGCCTTCTCTGGGTGCTGTCGCTTCCGGAGCGTCAAAACCATGGATGAATCGATAGCACATGAGCGAGACGTAAGCGAGATTGGTCGCCCACAAGAACGTGTCGATAGTGCTGACAGCGGCAACCACCGATGGCTGATGGCTGGTAATGCTACCCATCAAGAACACGAGCCACACGAGGCCGCCGAGGGCGAGCAGCGAGAAGTTGGCGCTCGCGCGAAGCCGCTTCAGCTCGAGGGCTTCGGACTGTCCAGGCGCGTCGGTCTCATCGGCAATGTCGACGGCGATCGCAGTCGACTCGCTCGCTTCCATGCGTGTGTGATTGTGCGTGAAGTGGTCGTGGCAACTTGGGGACTGAAGTGAATCTCGGCGGCTTTTCGCGGTTTGCCTGCCCCCAGAGAGATTCTACAGATCTGGTGAGCGAGACACTGGCATTATCAGCATCGCATGCCGATGAATTAGACAGGAAATCGGAATGTAGAGGTATTTCCAGTTTACCATCTGTAATATTTGGTTGCATATCTGGGAAAATATCGTATCCTGCAGGTTCTGTGATGGCTGAAACGACAGGTCAATGTCCATAGAACCAGCTGAGACCTTGAATCGGAAACGATCGAGCTTTGTGTGGGCCAACAGCGGGTCTTTCGCTCCTGAGTTTCTGGACGCCACTTGACATCCGTCTCATACTGGAACATGGCTGGAACTTTTTGTGGTTGGGCTGAGCAGCATGCGAGAACACGCCTGGAAGTTTGATGGTTGGGCGGAGGAGCAGTGCTCCCAAGTCGCTGAACCTGTCGGTTGTGCGGTCTGTAGGATTGTGAACACGGCCCAACAACTCAAGTACAAACTTTACTGCAGTTTACTCCACATATAATTGCCACGGCAGAAACCAGTAGCTCAGCACGAGAATCCCAATGACATAGATGCACACGTCACCGACAACAGCAATGACGTCATCGCTCGCGTCGTCGCCGAACTGTGCTTCACATTCGGCATCGCGATCGCCTTGTTCCAGTTGATCAACGAGATCTCCTTCCTCCAACGCTTCCATCGCGCGAACTCTTGTGAGGAACTTGAAGATCATGACGATGGTGTACGGAACGCAGAGCGTCCAGACGAATGGATCCGACGACGTGTCGCGGGCGCTGGAGGTCACGACCGACCACAACATGGTCGCAAAGTAGACGAGAGCACCAACGACCACGAGCGCAGGAACTTGTGAAGAGGTCAAGACGCTGGGTCGCCCAGGAGCTTGGAGGGTATCGGTTTTTAGGGAGACCGGCGGAGCCACTGTGAGCTGGACGACCGTAAAGTCACGGGCTTGTGTTGTGTTGGTTGAGGCGGGCATTTTGTCGAATGAGGTGAAGATTTTAATGTGAGCACCACGAAAGCTTCGCGCAGTTTGTCTTCGTTGAGAATCAGCGTCGCAGTGTCCAGCATTTGCGTGTCGCAAGTGGCCACGTTGGACTTGCTGTGCCCAGATGGATACACTCCGCGTGTTGTTTATAGAGGTCTTCCATTGAGATTGTTACATACAGATACATAAAATTATGTAGACGTTTTATAGATGTTACTTATTTATACAGTTTGTATCACGTCTCATGATCAGCGTCACAATCGGAGTGATTCGTTTTCGTGGCGAGCGTCTCTCTCACTTCAACAGCCGACGAATCAGTCGATTGGATCTCGTGCTTCTGTCCAACGCATGGTGCAAACGATTGATCAATGGCAGGCGCAGGCCTCTACTAGTATTACAAGGCTGAAATTCAGCCTTGTGTTTTCAGTGAGGAACGAAATCTTCAGGCTGACGTTTCAGGTTGAAGCTTTCGTTCTGCCTCATCACCCGACTCTCCCAGTGACCGAACTTGATGCACCACCACAGACAATCCGAACCTCATCAAAACGCGTTTCCACACTGGTGATGGAGTCCTTCAAAATCCATCGTTCTGCTCCCAATTATTGCATAATCCAATCCCAAAGCCACCTAAATTACGCATATAGACAATATCCACAGATTACCCACATCTCCTTGGTCCGGAACTGCCTCCACGGCAAAAGGGCGCGCGTCGGGCGGGACCGCCGCCACCGCAGCAGGCGTTTCCCAGCGACACGTACGACTAGTACAAGCGCGCGACCGCGTACTTTCTCGACTGGCTCTTGCGCGCGCACAACAGCGGCATCGGCAACTCTGCCAACGAGAAGAAGACAAAGCGACCGTTGGACGTGTACGACTGAGTCGTCGAAGCCATTGCCTGCGAGCCGACGGCGCAACCGCCATCGCTTCTTACACTGTCGCAGTACGCGCTCGATGCGTGTCAGTGAGCGATCACGCTCCGCGCGCGCGTGGCACAGTTATTCGAACCGACGTCCGACGACTCGCATGCCCATTTCCTCGCGTGCCTTCAGGCGTGGCACGCAACCCTCCAACAAGTCAGTGGCAAGATGAAGCCTGCCAGTAGAAATATACCCAAGGCAGAGAAGAAAACGATGGAGACGACCAAATCGGTGGATTTTTCCAACTACTACGAAGTCCTCGACTTGCCCAACGACTATATCCTGGACAGCGCCAATGAAGCATCGGCACGGACGCTTCCGTCGCAACCAACGATGAGTGCAACGGACTGCGACAAGCTGTGCGAAGAAACGTTTGCGCAAGAAATGAATACGGAGCTCGCGTGCCTCTATATGGAGCTGGACGAACTCTCGGAAGCGGTCTACAGTGCGTTCTTTAATGTGAAAGTCGAGAAGAAGACGCTCATGGAGGCCACCGCGATGGCCAAGGTTGCGATTATTGCTAAGTTTCACCTCCGCTACCCGTCTATTCGAAATGCGCAGGATTTGGTGTCGATGATTGGCAGCTACATGCACATCGAGAAGCTTGCCTAACTCCACCAGTATAAGTTCACGCATGTCTGCTGTTGAGATGCAAGAAGCGGTGGCGCAATGCTTGAATGCGGAAGACAACGATCTCACCAAGTTCGTAACTTTGGCCGTAAGTACATCGCGCGTCTTTGTCGCTCTGAAGCGCGCGTCGCACCCAACCCAAAGAGTTGCTCGAGTTATTCGAACGGTGCCTTCTCAAGAGCGCTTGATGGCCTACATTATTCAGCTTGTGACGGTCGGGAAACGCCACGACGTGCAGTTCCTTCAAGGCGGAAAACAAATCGGTCGAAAAAGATTGTGTTTCTCGACTACAAGTTCTCGGTAAACGCAATCTGCCGCAAGGCACTGGCCTATGCATGAACACGGTTCAGACACTACAGCACCTCGAGTTCTCAGCTGGTCCAATCGTTTCGGTCATCGCGGGCGC
The DNA here is from genome assembly GCA_023336345.1 of Pythium inflatum. NCBI lineage: Eukaryota > Oomycota > Peronosporomycetes > Pythiales > Pythiaceae > Pythium > Pythium inflatum. Next base: position 7,767 of record JAADWR010000367.1, on the reverse strand, counting down.
AACCTCGTACTGCAACAGCAGTATTCAAGTTTGAGGATCAACTGTGAAGCCTCTGGGCCATCGACTTGGGTGATTGGGTTTATGCATTTTGGGTTTATCTACTCAGAGAATATCCTTTGGAGCTGTGATGAAGATGAAGGCATCACCGCGAAGTCGCGTGAGACCCGCCCGCCCACGCGCGCGACGTTTGTGAAGGATCTGATCGCGTATATCTTCGACAATCGACTCGTTGACTTGAAAGTAACTGTGGCGAGCGTTGCCGATGTTCGTATCGGTGAACGACGTGTTGATGACGTCGACGTCCAAGTGCACGCGCGGCTCTTCAGCATTGATGTTGGCATCATCGTCATCATACGCTTCGTCCGACGTGTCACATGTGTCGGTGGAACTGGTGCTGGACGAATCACTTGGGAGGGCCTCAACTGCGTCTTTTGGTAGTCGAAATGACGCCTCACGCACAGCGCTCTGGACGTTGCAAGAGACTTAACGAGGGGAGAACAGAGTTTCCAGTCGCGATTTGCCATCTCAGACCAGCGGAGCGCGAGGTCCGACTCGTCGCCGTAGATCGTCACGTGGGAGCAGTACTCGCGAAGGACGTCGAACGTTCCGCCAGCCGCGACAAACCTTCCAAGGGGAAACTCAGGGCTGCAGAACGTAACCGTTGATATGCTCGCGTGTGCCTCGAAGGAACCGTTCTGGAAGAGGTTCTTGAACTTGTTGCGCTCGACAGCGTTGAGGAAGACGCGCGTGCCCATGCTGTGCGTGACAAAGTTGACTTTGGTGTACCCGGCGTCGATGAGACTGGCGAAGAATGTCTGAAGAGCCCACGCGACGTTTTCAGACTCCGCACACGTTCTCGTGATCCAGTACAACGGGAACGGGAAGTTGCCACTCGGCCAGCTAAAGACAAGCGGATGGACCTTCGATGGAAAGTCGTCACGTGCAAGAAGATGGCCGCAGAGCATGATGGCATCGTCGAGCGCATGGTCAACGCCATGGGTCAACACAATGGTTGCCCCTAAACTCTTCGGCCTCAGTATCGTGGTAGCAGACATCGTCAAGTGGCGTCCGCAGCGTTGTGGCGCATTCACTGGCAGAGCGTGGTGCGTTTTCACGGCTGGTAATGTGCTGGACGCGAGGTAAAAACGTAAAGAACCCGCCCGCGACCGAGCATTCGACGCTCGCAACCCCCCACTGGATCGCCTTTTTCTTTGGGCATTTCGGCACAAAGTATCGCTGGTCAGGTCGGTCTTCGATTCTGTACGAAGCATAAGCAACGCGAATCTCCTGACTCGCGTACCCAGTGCCGTGCTCTCGACTTGTGAATGGACCAACTGGAATCCCGTGCTCCCACGCGCCAACAAGCATTTCGCCATGATACGACGAGTCTTTCCAGATCCCAAAGCCGTGCGGTCGAAAGTCTTCGTCGAGTCCGCCTTCGTACTCGATTGTGTATCGTCGTCGTAATACCCAGAGCCCGTGGAGCGAGAAGGCACGGTACGTGATCGTGTTGGGCCGGCGGCCGCGCTTGATGTCAAACTATGCGCCCGTGTTGATCCACTCGCGTGCGATGGCCATGGGGTAAAGGTGGTAGACCATTCCATGCAAGAGCAGAATCAGCGCTTCGACGATGGCGAGTGTAATCAAGGTCGTGGTCTGGAAAGGCTGATTGGGTTCGTGAATGGGATTTGGAAGAGACCGGCGTCGTTGAAGACCGCAAAGAACGTGACATGGGCTAGGACAGCACAGTACGCCATGAGCAACAAGAGCCGACTGCGCTATTGTCGAGCGATAAACTGGATGCCAACTAGCGCCGCCAGCGTGAGCACGGCCGATTGCATCGTGACTTGTTCATGAGGTGTTGTCTTGGCATTGGTAAGGAGAATTACCACGACTGTGTATAGCCACACGAGCTGCGCGAGGAGTGTCATGCACTTGGACGGCAACGGATTAAAACAAGACATGAGGTCCTCTACGGCTCAAACGCACTCCAGGGTACACGCCTTGGAACTGTCACTCCATCCGTCGCTGGTTCATGACCGTGAAGGTCTTCATATAGTTGAACGCGGTCGCAGAGTATTCTAGTTATTGTTGCGCCATTGCTTGCGGTAATACCTGCATCCTGATAGCGGCATTGTCGCTTGGCGGTACTGTCGTCGCGTGGTCCTTGGGCAATGTCGTCAGGAATGCCTTGGTGTTCGAGTGTGGATGGTGCTGGCGCTTTTAAATGACGTGGAATAAGAAGCACTGAGACATAGATCACACCCCTTGGGCTTGTGAATGAACGACTCTTGTCTACATCTCGTGTGGGAGCGCTAAGAATACATCATTGCCCCTCGCGACCTTGGAAGATCCATATGGATACAACTCATGATTCCTTTTGGGCTATATTTGTGCTTCTGCAGCTTTCCATGTCTATTTATTTAAGCTTTGCCAAACAATATTTACAATGCTAGCCCTTCAACCTCCCTCATTTCCCCATTCTAGATGTTGCCGCAGCATCATCAACCCGCGCCGCCGCCGATGACGGCGTTTCCGACCGGCGCCTTCGCGACCTACAAACGCGCGACGTCGTACTTCTCGATTGGCTCCTCCGCGTCCACGCGAGCGGCATTGGCGCCGATGTTGTCGTCCCATCCAACCACGCGCGCGTGCCGCTCGACGTCTACGACGACAGCATCGTCAGTGCCATCGCCGAGGCGCCCTCGGCGCTCGTACCGTCGGTCCGCATGCACTGGATGCTCGCGCTGAGCGCGTGCGAATTAGCGATCACGCTGCGCGAGCGCGTCGCGACGTTCTTTTCCCCTCAAGCGCCTACTTTTGCTTCGCATGAGCACTTAGTCACGCGCCTGCGGACGTGGCTCACGTCGCTCCAAGCGCTGAAGCAACCGACCGACGGACCGCGTTTATCCAACGAAACAACGCGACCGGTGGATTCCCTGCCTCACACTAACGGTTCTGTGACCGAGCGGCCACTGGATTTTGCCAACTACAATGACGTGCTCTACCTCCCGGACGATTATTTCGATCTGCCATCTCAAGACGGCGACGCCAACTGATCCAGACGAGGATGAAGATCACGAGGGTTTTCCGTCGGAATACGATAGTTGAGATCTCCCGTGGGAAGAAGACGGCGTGGAGTTGCCGATGGAAGTCACGTACTTCTTGCTCAAGGAGCTCGTCGCGAGCGTGTATCAAGCGCGTTTGTGGACGTCAAGCGCGAGACCAAGACGCTCATCGAAGCTGGGGCGATCGCCAAAGTCGCAATCGATCTCGCGGCCTCGGTTATTGCGGGGTTCGAGCTCCACCAGCCGGCGTTCAAGGACATTGACGTGCTCACGGACTGTATCATCAACAAAGTGGGCTTCGATACCTACAATCCTCAGTTTCACGACGTTATCGCGGCATGGGGTTCGACGACCGAGGCGTCGTCGCAGTACGTAAGTGGAACGATCTTCTGTGACGTGTTGTATGTCAGCAAAGTGCTGCGCTCGGTTGCTGCAGCGCTCTCGCGGAGTGATGGCGGTAAAATCCGATTAGCACCTTTCCAGAGGTCGGCCGAAGCGTATGATGAAGACCGCACGCCAGATTTTGTCGTCCCTGACCACCGCGTGATTCCCGACTTTTGGTTGGGGCAGCTTCCGATTCTTATCAATGCCCTCGTGGACGACCGTGACAAAGGCGTCACTCTCGACAAGGATTCGACCGCGAGCTGCTTTTGGGGACCCATGGAGCAGTTCTTTAAGACGCGTCAACCGTCTCTTGAAGCGCTCTTTGTTTGCATTTGTTGGATTCGATCGGTCGCTGCGCTTCAAGGAAATCACACCCTCGGTCGCAACGTCAGTCTCGTGATTACCCACGGCTGGGATCTCGAAGATCGACTCCGACGTGTCCAAGAACGAACGCCTGCACGGCAAAAAGACCCGGCGCTGGTTCGAGATGTTGACAACCTCTTCAAGACGCTGCGCAACGACGACGCCAGGTCCCGCGTCTTGCGAGCGAATCCGTTATTGGCGAGTTTTGTGCTTCTCGATCACCAAATCGAGTACTTGCGCGTCGGAACGAAAGCTATGTTCAGCTCTTCGCGCCTTCTTGCGTTTGGTCACGTTTATGCGGCGCTTCGCCACGCTCAGCTCTTCGACGTCAATCCTGAGTGGGAGGGTTTGGTGCAAAACTATGTTGCGTTCATCTTTCCTCAACGCCAGCCGTCTTCGACATCGTCTTTCTTGGAATTGTACGTGTAAAACACGGATGGCCTCGTGCAGGCGTTTGGTCAGTACTTGCAGGGCTCGGAAGACGCTTTGGATCGCATCAGCAGACGCTCGAAAGAGCCTCCGCAACTTGCAGACATTTCCGGTATCGTTCGACTGTTGAAGATGAGGGATTTCTCAGTGCTACCGAGCGCCATCCTAAAGTTGTCGTGGAGATACGTGTTGACAGCAGTTGCGGATATGTGCTCAAAGGAACTCTTCCAATCGCGCGTGCTCTCGCAAGATTTGCTCCACATATCCCTCGACATTAGCGGCGTATTTTGGTCGATGCGGTATATTCTGGAGTGCCGTTCAGAAATGGAGAAGTTGGTCAAGAGTCAAAGCCACGGGGGACATCCGATATGCTATCAACAGTGCGCTCGAAGCGACTGTCACAAAGGCGCTGCTTTGTGAACTTGAGGCTGGAAGCTTGCACGCGGACGACACTGCAGAAGGATGCGATGGCGACCACGGCATCCAGTGTGGCGCGCTGATGGACGGACTTGCATTCGTATTCGGCAACACCATACCGACACAGGACGATGCTACTTCTTTGTTCACACTTCCATCAACACCAGAGTGGGTCCAGCGCCAATTTGGCAAATTTGAAGTCCTCAAACATGACGTGGATCCTGCTGCGAGAGACGTCTTCACCCGTGTGTTCACGATGATGGAATCTAGCCGTGGAAAGTTGAGTGACGGGCAGATACGTGATATCAAGGCCAGTGTCAAGGCACATCCCTCGATCCGAAAGATGCACAGGGAGGGGATGAAGTCCCAGCTTCGCACGATTCTCCATCAAGCTGCTGCTGGAGAAGTGCGTGACCTTAGATTGCTCGAATTTCTGGTCCAGATGGGCGCTCTTCGCTATCAACCACCGGTTGACGAGGCAAGTGGCCGTCTTGAGTTGGCTATTCACTGCGCCACGCGCGCTGGATTCGCCGATGTCGTGAGGCTCCTGCTTGAAGCTGAAAACATGCAGGACGGCGTGCGATCGAAGGGAATCCCTGGCACACCTTGCGCTCAGTAAGTTTCGTACCGAGCTATTCAGGTACTTGCTTGAGCTCGGTGCTACCATATCCGGTGAAGATGCCCAAGGCAAGTACTTATTCGACCCAGCCACGAAGATGAAGATACGCATTACGGACTCTGACAACGATCTAGGCCATGTCGTGGGGACCGAAGTGCAGCCAGTGGACGCACTACAGAAAGCGGATCTACATGGCGAGTCGCGCGAAGACAGCGCGTTGAATCGTAAGAGTCTTGATGGAGGCACATCGGGCGTGAAAGCAATCGACCTCATTTATCAGCTCTCAAAGAACCTGGACAAGGTGAAACCGAACAGTCATCCTCTCGCGGATGAGCGTGATGCCGCGATTCGGTCTGCACTGGAAGCACTCGAGCAGATAATTGTCTCGGCACGGGTAAATGTTCACATTGAAGGAGAGGACATAGGGTCGAAGGCAGTCTTTTCCAAGTGAGAGAGACTGATGCACTAGTCCGGAGCATCAGTTGAACAAGGGGCCTTTCTGGCTTTGACAACGAACACTGCCCGACTATTTCTCAAGGTCGGGCGCAAAGCACAAGCAGCAGAAATGATTGATCTCGCAGAGCGACGGCTGCTCAAGTGCAAGTATAGATCCTCCCGGTTCCGTGACTACGTCCACCTCATTGTTTCGCTCCGAGAAGATGCGGGTCTAACCCCTGCAACGGGATCGACCCCAGAAGTCCAACGCCTCTTCGAATGGTATACCACTAAATTCGACACTGGCCGTGGACTGGATATTCTGGATCGCATTTACGGGTACGACTTCTGCTGTGTGCTCACAAACGTCCACGATATTACCAGTAGAGAACGTTCCGATGTCATTGACGAGGCGCTCAACACACTGCCACGAGAGGTGAACGTTGTGATCGCGAACGACACCATGATCGTGCTTGCGGGTGAGACTTCAGAGCATCTCGCGAGTGCCATCACACGTATTCAAGGCGTCGCCAAGCGCCACGGCTTCCGCTTCAAGAATCCTGTCCAAACGAAGTCGGTCACGTTGTTGGGTTTCGAGTTTTCAGCCACGGGAATCGTTCGTGCCCGGCGGACTGCGCGTTCATAATATTGGCATCCAAAGCTCTACCCTCACTCCCTGCGAGCAAATCAACTCCAACCATTGCGCATACACGATATATTCAAGATTCACCTCGCACGAATGTGCTGACCAACTCAAACGATGTCCTTTGGTGCCGTGAGGATGATGAAGGCGTTGCCACGAAGCCGCATGAGACCCGCTCGCCCGCGCGCAAGACGCTTGTGAAGAATCTTGTCACGAATGTCTTCGACAATCGACTCATTCACTCGAAAGTAGCTGTGTCGGTCGTTGCCGACATTACTGTCCGTGAACGACATGTTTATGACATCGACGTTCAAGTAGATCCGCTGGGCTCCGCTGTTCTTGTCGCTTTCGTCATCGTCATAGTCTTGGATCGACCCGTAGCTCGGAGGCTCCGGTTCAGGTTGCGCGTGCGTTCGGTGTTGTTGATGACGTGTCGAAAGCCGGCCGCGTGGTTGATATCGGCGAGCAATGGCGTCATGTCGGTCGCTGCCGCATCAAATGCCGCCGCTGGTACGTGCACACAGTCTTTTGGCGCCGGAAACGACGCGTCGCGCGCAATTCTATTCACGTTGCAACCGAGTGACTTGACCAATGGAGAACACTGCTTCCAGTCGCGATTACACAGCTCCGAGCCGCGAAGCGCAAGGTCCGACTCGTCGCCGTAGATCGTCACGTGCGAACAGTACTCACGAAGGACATCAAACGTGCCTCCCGCCGCGACAAATCGCCGAAGGGGGAATTCGGGACTGCACAGCGTCACTGTCGACATGCTCGCTTGTGACTCGAACGAACCGTTCTGGAAAAGGTTCTTGAACTTTTGCGTTCGACGGTGTTGAGGAAGACGCGCGTGCCCATGCTTGGGTGACAAAGTTGACTTCCCGCGTCAAGAAGACTAGCGGCGAATGTTTGAAGACCAGTCGCAACGTCGTCGGACTCGGCGTTTGTCTTTGCCATCCAGTAAGGTGGGACAGGAAAGTTGCCGCTCGCCCAGCTGAAGACAAATGGGTGAATCTCGGATGGAAAGTCGCCTCGTGCGACAAGCTGGCCACACAATTTGATCGCGTCGTTGACCGAGTTATCGATACCGTGGACACACACCAGCGCCTCTTTCTCTCGGCCGTGCTGCTCCGGCTTTGCAAGCGTTGTGGGCTGAATCGATTCACTGAACCGTGCTGCAGGCACCGTGTGGTCGCTACGTTTTTGTCCGTCTCGGTATCGCGATAAAACACATTGTCGAGGGGCGTCCGCAGTGTTTTCGCACACTCGGCTGCACTGTGTGGCGCGTTGCCACGGTCGAAAAAGTGCTCCACGCGAGGCAAAAACTTGAAGAAGCCGCCGGCGACCGAGCATTCCATGCGCGCGACGCCCCAGCGAATGGTCTTGTCTTCCGGGCACTTGGGAACAATGTG
>JAADWR010000366.1:0-11141 GCA_023336345.1 Pythium inflatum | reverse complement strand
TCCCGGATGCTGAGCATCTCGAGCCGTCGAGTCTCGTCCGCGACGCCATCCTTGCTCACGTTGCCATTGAGCGTAACCAACGTCGGTGGAAACACACGCGAATCGAGCATGGCTGTGGCAATTGTGTGTGCCGTCGCGTGCTCTGCCACGTACTGCTCGGCGCGCTTGGCCATGACAAACGCAGCCACGGCCATGACCACGAGCAAGCCACACGCGACCAATGTTAGGATGGCATTGATTGATGGGATTGATGCGACGACGATCATGGACTGGTGATTCCCTTGGAACGCGAGCACCGACGCAATCTTGTCTGAGCGTGACACGACGGCGCCGTTCTGGAAGAGAAAGTGCACGGCTGACGTGTACGCGACTTGGAGCGAGTGTTCCATGTACAAGTGGTTGAGCTCCACGTCGTTAACGTACTTTTCATCCCCCACGTAGCACGATTCACCGACTTGTTGGCGCATCGATTGCGTAGCCGCCGGTGTCATTGTCTTGACGTTGCGCGGCAAGAGGAGGTTGTTGGCGCCGTTCCGCAGGATCGTCACGAGTGCCTTAGCTTGGTTGGGGTTGTTCATCGAAAAGACGCCGCGATTGAATGGAAGTTCCATGCTCAAGTGATACATATCGAGAAGATCGAGTGGCAAACTGGTGTTACCGACCACCAAGAGCTCACCGGTCGCGAGCGGCAATGCGAGCCCGTGGCAGCCGGTAGAAACGCCGCATGACGCACCAAACTTGGCGTTCAGTTCGTCTGTCTTCCATGACAATCGCCCAGCCGTGAACAAGTATACCCGCGTGATGTTCGAGACCGAAAACGAGCGTGTGTACTTTGGATCGACGTCCATGACATTGCCTTCGACGCGTGTGCCGGCACTAAACACAACAAACGAGTCGCTCGCGGCCGTCGTGCACGTCGTATGAAGTTCAATGCCGGGATTCGACCCGGCTGGTCCGACCCGAATCGGAATGTCTTGCTCCTGACACAGCGCGAGGACGTCGACGGACGGCTTGAATGGGGGCAGCATATCGCTACAGATGCAGGCATTACTCGTACACGAAATGACATTCGCGTACGGATTGAATGGCAACGGAACCTCGACGGTCATGGCGTCAAAGAAGAGACCGTCGGCGATCTTGACGCTATGGAACTGCACATTCGCGCGGTCGTCGTTAATATTGACGTGCTCTGGCTCCAGGCCACCAAAAAGAGTTGTGAGGAGGCTTCGCGTCGTTTTCACGAGAGTGGAACGGTCGACACTTGTGAGATTGAAATACGCGGAGAGCTGCATCGTGCCGTTCGGTTGTCGCTTCTGGGCCGCAGTAATGTCGACAGGGAATGTACTCTGGTTCCACCACGCAAACGTCGCGTTGAGCGCCATGACGCCATAGACGACCGCGGTCTTCATGCTCTGGACGTCAAACTTCATGTCGGTCATGCGATTTAGATCCTCAACGCCGTTCTTGTTGAGTCGGATGGTGACGTTTGTCGTCTCAAGAGCTTCCGTGAGGAGACGTTGCTGCCACGGACGTGGATGAATGAGGATCCCAACGGCTGGGAGCAATGCGCTTCCGCCGTCCTTAGTGCACTGGAGCGTGGTGTTGTGTCGTGGCGGCAAGAGGTTGTTGCGCAAGATCGTATTGTAGACCGAGTTCTTGGTCGCATTCTCTGAATAGGCACGGGACCACGTGATCGCCGTGTCCGAGGCCACTGGCACTGTGACGTTGGCGTTGATCGAGAGATCTAATGGCGTAATCTCCATGGAAATTCCGCCCGGGACGACGTGGACGTTAAGCGCGTTAAGTCCGTTGCTCAACAAGTAGCCCACGACAGCCGAGACCGTCACAACCACCATGCTTGAAGTCAAGGCAAGCGGCGACGACGATGTCGGTGGCTGGATCTGGAGCGGTGTCACCAGCACCAGTAAAATGACGGCCGATGTCATGGTCAAGAACACGCCGAGCGCCATGGTCGCGAGCGACACGAGAGAGCCCGAGTACGAGTTGTAGCGGTCCGTGAGCTTCTTCCACTCGGCGTCGGTCTTGTTGTTGGTCGCAAACGTTGTGAGCTCGAGTCCGCGATGGTCTCCGCTGCTCGTGAGAACGACCATGGCAAGTGCCACGAGCGCCACGACAGCAACGACGACGACGAGCAACAGCACGCGGTGGATGCGGAGCTGCAGGCCCGTGACATGGAGACCGTCGGCCGCTGCCATGGTGCTGGCAAATTCGACTGTGGCGCTCCAACGGATGCAACTGCAACCGATGGGTTCGATAGGCAAGAGCACTGGATTCTATGTTGCATATTTGGAATTTACGGGAGATATGGTGCAGATCTGTAGTATTGAAGTTTGGGTGCATTTGGGTACATATCAGCCAGTTGCTGGATTTTTGAGCCTACCGATCGCCACGAATTGCGGCGACGCGTGCTCGCGAGCCAGTCGCGTTGGCCATGACCAATGCGCCGCGCAATGTGTCGCTGCGCTCAGTGTGGGTTACGCTCGATGGAAGCGTGAGTAAAATCGACTGATGATTTGCGAGGTAGTGTTGTTCTTCTAGATCACAATCTGCAGCGACCTAGTAATACGAGGCAGGAACCAATACCATCGTTGCCGTTTGGCTTTGCGATCGCTATAGCAATGCATCGACACGATCTTCTTCAAAGAGCCATTGAATTCGTTATTCAGTTCGTACGAGTATGCTCATCCAGCGACTTTGACGCGACTATCATCAGCGTACACGTTCTGCCGAGAAGTCTTCGGGACGGTCACACCGATTAGGGAGCGACACCAGCCTTTGTCTGGACTGAATTGAGGTTCTTGAGTGCTCTCTCGGCTGCTGTCGCCACCATGGTGGAGGTGTTGCGTCTGAGGTTCTGGATAATCTCGACGACCTCGTCCGAAATCTGTGCGCGATTGGCAGCGTGATTATCGGCCAGTAGTCCAACACACATGGCTGCTTTCGCATCTCGTCGCGGATCGGACTCTTCACTGCTTCTGCGTGCGAGCGCCTTTTCGAGGACAGAGATCGCGCCTTCGTACGCAGCCGTCGACTGACTCTTCGCGTTCAACGTGTACATACTGCCCAACGCCACCAAGGCATTCGCAAGGAGCTTGCTCTGCGTCGTCTCTTGCTTGAGATAGGGCCCGCCGCGCTCCAGGAGATCGTTCAAAAGCTTGACCAGGATCGGGATCGCACCGGCATCGTGGGCGCGTTCCTGGTGGATCGGCTCGCCAAAGACATAGTCCACGAGCGCTGTGACTGCGCCTTCTTTTTGCGTGGGCGTGCCAATACTCACCAGGTTGATAGCAGCCGCAAGATCGTGGGCCGACCGAATGCGGATCGTCGCGTTCTCAGCACTCTTGGTCTTGACATGGACGCCGCACGAGGGACAAAATTTTGGCGAGTTCACCTTGATGTGTGTCTCGCACCGTTCGCACAGCACGTACTTGCTCAATTCGACGTCGAGCTCGGCCTCAGCCATTTTCTTGAGACTGGAGATCACATCCTTGAGCTTCATCCGCTGCGCTGGGTCGTGCTTGGTCATTTCGCACACAAGGTTCCACGCCTCGTCTGTTGCAAATTCCGGACGTTTCGGCAGTGTGCCACTCCGGATCTTGGCTTTGGCATTCTCGTCGTCCAAAGCGTACGGCACTGCGCCTGCGAGGGCTTGATAAATGCACATGCCAAACGAGTACACATCGGCGGCGAAGTCGTCGTGTGCGTCCGCCTCTGTCGACGGATCAACGAGCTCCGGTGGTCGCCACCGCAGTGCACCAGACTGTGCTTTTCCATCCGTTGACGCTGATTCATTCTTGGAATCTTTCTTGAAGGAGCTGAGCCCAAAGTCGCCAATTCTTGCGAAGCCGTCGCTCCCGACGAGCACGTTGTCGAGCTTGAGGTCCCGGTGGATGACTTTCTTGTTGTGCAAGTACTCGAGGCCAAGTGACGCTTCGAACAGGCGTCGCCATATCTGCGTGCGTCGGTGGGATTCACCGTCCGTTCTGCCCGCGAGATAGTCAAACAAGTTTCCCTTCGTTGCGTCTTCACAGATGATGAACGGAGGCGACGACACATGGCAAGCACCGTACATGCGCACGCAGTTGGGGTGCGTAAACAGACTCCAAAGGTTGACCTCTTTCAAAAAGCTCTGGAGCAACTCGGCGCCGAGGCGATAGCCAGCGTTCAAGACCTTGACGACGACAGGCGTTCCAATGCCCCAGACACCGCGATGCACTGCGCCGAAGGAACCTCTCGCAAACGCTTTGGGATCGTACACGACATCCGTCGACGGTACAAACCATGGCGGGATTGGGTCCTCCGATTTCGTTCGCAACTCCGGACTCACATTGAGTCCCCTGACAATTTCGTAGAATCTCTTGGCGACGTCGTTCCACTTTTCCGTATCGCGCGAGTCTTTTGCCGCATTCAACAGGGTCATGGTCTCTTGGAAGAGCGCACTGTCGCCTTCAATTTCGCTTCGGACTTCCGGGCTTTCAATGAGCTTCTCCAGTGCCTCCTTGTGCGTTTTCATGTCGTTGTTCAGCGCGCCGGGCCATCTTCCCGTTGTTTCTTTGAGACTCTCGCCATCACGCCGGAGCGCACTGAAGACACGGTCGAGCGTCTCGTGGATCGTGCGCAGTTTCTTCCGCAACTTGACGTGCTGGATCACGCGACCCGCAAGGATCTGCTTCGCATACGGCTCGAGGAGCATCATGAGCTGGCCAATCGCGTCGGCATACCTGTATTTAGTATCGATTTCGTCGACGACAGTGCGGAGAAACGCTTCACGCGCTTCACGGAGGCGGTCGACGACGCACGAGAACAGGGGCTGGGCATCCGGCGCGGTCGCTTTCACGAGCAGGTCGAGTTCTTCGTCGAGGACGCGGCCGACAGGCCTGACGTCGCGGACGCTGAGCGCGTTGATGTCGTCGGCCACTGCCATATTCAGATGTGGACGCATGGCGTGGTCGGCAAGAAACGCACTGTCGGCGCTACGAAGAGAGGGGGAAGTGGATCATGCCGAGGAAGAGTGGATTGTGGCAAGTGACAACGTGGGGATGGCGTATTGATTTAACGATATCGAACGGATATTTTTAATTGAGAGTTGGCAATCCATTGTGGGCAAGATGCGTGTAATTCAGTACAAATGAACAACACAAGATTCTACAAAGTACTCCGGGAGTATGCAATTTGCAACCAATGAGCGGTGGCATCGAAGTGAACGGCCTCAGATTCGTGAAGATCCAATCTTTTCAAAACGCACAAAACGATTATCGAAGTTTAGGTTTGTAATGGTGGGTTCATATGAAGCCGCAACCCTAAAATTCAGTGAACGTGATGGCACCGGAACGGAGGATATCTTCTCAGAACGCGCTGGGCAGTGCGCGATGAGGAGCACGCGACCATCATGTAGATCGGGCGGAGCGAACTGCGTCCCAAGCGCGAGTTTTTGCGTCTCTAAAGTTGACGACCTCGAGAACGACATTGAACTGGAGTCTCGTGTGACGCAGAGACCAATTGGCTTGTACCACACGACCTCACAGTCAATTAAGTTTGTATACAATAGCAGTGGTTCATCGCCTAGAGCAATGTACGTTCGCACAGGTGGATCGCCTAGAGCAATGTACGTTCGCACAGGTGGACTCCGCTCGCTTCGCACACCAGCACTGCGTGCTGCTTTGGTACGAAGCGCGTCATGTACTCGGGTGCTTGGTGCAGACGCGCTTGGGACCGACGCCGAGGATCTTGCGCCACACACTGCGCTTGGTGGCGACTGGGTACAGCGCTTGGAGCTTTTCGTTCTTCAGCGACTTGATTACGTCGCCTCGTGTAGTTTGGTCGTGTGCATCGCGTGCGCGCTTTGCATGAGCCTTGATATGCTCGGCGAGGAGAGACGGATCGCGAAGGTGCATCTGCGTCGCGAATGAGGATACCGGAGATGCCATGACTTGGGTCAAGAGGGGGTTTGCGTCGGCGATGGCAAATTGAAGAGTGAGAACCAGCAGACCTCGGGTGCTTCTGGAGAACTACACTGAGGAGCTGAAGTCGTTTCCAGCGGCGCAAACCTGGGACGATATAACTAAATCCAATGCGTGGGCAGGATTATGATCACAACGAGGAGTTTGTTTGGCAACCGCAGCCCTACACATCAGTGAAGTTCAAACTGAAACGCGGCTCCAAGTGCCGCTCGGTGGAGTCTGTGGACTTGTGGACAGACTGACCTTTGTTCGCGCCCTTGATGATGGTTGCCTTTGCAAGTGTGTTATCTAACCGCAGCCCTCGGACTGCGACTGTTTGTACCGGTACCAAGCACCCGTCCTGTCCACCGTTTGAGCGCGTTATTGGGACGGAACACAAAGCTGCATAATCGACACACAGGGCGATGGCCATTGTATTTCTCTCTTCGGCCGAGAACCGAAGACGATGCACGCATTACAACGTAGTAGTCCTGTCGATACTGTGCTGCTCTCCACCATAACCACCTCCAACTCGAACACATCAAATCGAACACGATGCTTATGCTTCACTACCAATTGACTAAAGTCAGGACCACAAACGCTTTCGATATGACACAATCTATTCGTTCTCGACTATTATATATCAACTAGAAGACACACAAACTGCACCCTGCTGTCGCTAGTCTTCGTCTTCCGAGATCGCGTCCATGGGTGTATACGACCGCCGCTTGATCAATTGCATCTCGCGCGTGTACGCTACTTGCTTGCCCGCGACGCGGACAGTCACGCAGCCTTCGTACTCGCTCGGAATCGCAATGGGCTTCAGTCGGATAGCGTCGCGTTCGCGCTGGAGCTGTTCACAGATGCACTTGGGTGCTTTCCCCAAGATCTTGCGCCACAGACTGCGCTTGCGGGTCACAGGCTGAGTATCTTGTTCCCCCTGTGCCTGGAGCTTCTTGATCTCCATGGCATCGTCCTGGATTGTGGTGTTGTCAATTGGAGAGACGCGCTTGAGCTGCTGGCGCTGACGGTCCTGATGCCGCTGGTCGCGAAACGCTTGGGCGCCGCAGGTGCAGATGAACGGCGTCTTTTCCGCTTGGCGTTCTTGTTCCTGGAGCTGCATGCGGACAGCGTGAATCGCAAAGCTCGTGGCGGCCATAGTGTTTGAAGTGGTGTGCTCTAGAGGTGGCAAATTGCAAAGTGACAGTCGTGTGGTGGCAGAGAATCCTGAATCCTGAATCCAAAGCGTGGCAGGCAGTTGTCGTGTAGGTAGCAGCACTTTGCAGGTGGCACGTGGGACAGTCGATTTGTGTACATACGCGAGTGAGTTCCGCACCGCAGAGAACAGTCGCCAGTGATTGCGAATGCATGCGGTTGCCGTGAGAATGACGGTACGAATGGCTTCAGCGCCGACGATTGGTGGAGACGATCGAGCCAGGCGGCATATTCAAAGGCGGAATTAATGCAAAATCAGTAGACAGGATGATGGGTCCTCCACAAGGTAGGGGTGCGGGTACCAAACACTCTTGGGCTCTTGACCATCATCGACGGTCTCACATCCGATGATGGTCGTTTTGCCTCTCGTGGTTCAGAACCACAGCCCTACGAGCGGCTTCTATGTCGGCGCCTGGCGCACCGTACAGTACGAGACTCTTCCGGCGAGAAGCGATGGGGAAAAGAGTCTCTTGTGTGGCCAGAGACTCGAGCGCGTTTTGCGCAAACCTGGCGTAACTAGTCGACTTTGGTATCGAGGTCAGTTCAACCGGCAGAGACTCATCTTGCAAGATGTGTCCCTCTCAAGTGGAGCGCGTGATCCCCCAAGGCTGCCACGGGTTCTTGGCGAGAAAGAGCAAGTCGCGTGGTCATGCGCGACGCAAGACTCCTGCGGCAGAGGGAGACTAAGGAATCCCTCTGGATAGAGAAGTCTCTCCAAGGTGGAGAACTGGAGAGACTTGGAGCTCACCACTCGTTTTGTGTAATGGCCGAATTCAAGTTGCAGTCCTTCACTTGCGTCCGATCCCAAGGGAAACAGACGCGCAAGTCGAAAAAGATACTTTCCATGTCGTCCAGAGTGGCAACTTGGTGCGTTTCTGCCGCGCGTTTCTGGCGCTCCTTGAAGTCACCATGGGCGTTCGGTGGACACAGCACTATGATGACCAAAGATGGGTGTGATCGCTTACGTACGAGGTAGTCTATTGCACGATTAGTCTATTCTATCGGCGGGCATCGAGCGCCGCCATGGCTGCTAGTAAATAACGGTATCACATTCTTCGCGGCGCCTCTAAGCGTCGTCTTCGCCTTCGTCAATCGCATCCATTGGCTTGTACGCGAGGCGCTTAATGCGCTGCATTTCGCGCGTGAACGGCACGCGCTTGCCCGCGACGAGAACCTTTGTGCAGCCGGTGTATTCGCTCGGGAGCTCGAGGACCTTGACGCACCGCTGCTCACAGATACACTTGGGGCCTTTGCCCAACAGCTTGCGCCACAAACTGCGCTTGCGCGTCGGCATTTCATCGTCCAGTTCTTTCTCAACGTCGGCCGCGTGCAAGAGCATGACGCCGGCGACGCCCATGGGCGCGACCCTCTTCGAGAGCTTGCGCTGGCGCTCTTCTTCAAAGGCGCGAGCGCCGCACGTGCATTCGAACTCGACCTTGCGGATCGTGTGGCTCGGCGCGTGAGGCGCAGGCGACTGGCCGACGGGGTGCGGCATGGGGAGGAGGAGACCAATGCCCATGGTGGAGGATGTCGAGTCTAAACGCTTGTGGGGGGTTGCCGGTCAATGTTGGAATGAGCTGTTTGTTGGTTGGCGAGCGTGGAGCTAACCGATCACGCATCACAGATCCAGCTCTTTTAGTCGCAGATTTTCGAGGGAACGAATCTCGTGTATCGTGTGTGCTGGTGTTGGAGGCGCAGTCGCTCTGCGACAAGCGCGACCAAAGCGAACGGTCACGGAACGAGCATGCACTTGGTGGCCTGGTGCTGTTGCCTTGCGTGAGTCAGAGTGATGGTCTAACTGAGCCACAACGATGTGATACCCACGATTGATTGGCTGAAATAGCGCTTTTGAACCCTTCGCGAACCCTACACGCAAGTCATGGAGGCGAGGGATAGGCCTTCAACGACGCCTCGTCACATGTGACAGGCAACTCAAAAAGTGGATGGCCTGCGACAGTCGCGAGGGGTCCACACCAAAGGGCACGACGCAACCAAAGGCGTTAGATCCGTTTCCTGGATAGAGACGTTTCGCTATTTCAACTGCCACTGCCACTGACGTACGCGTGGCTGAGGCAGCGCATCTTTATGTGAGACCGTCAGTCGAAAATTCATGCCACTGGCAATGCCACTGGCATGGCACGGCCATTCACAGGCGAGTGGTGCGCGCGATGGGTACGCGATCGTTTGGCTCGTTTCTGGAAGTACCAGTCTCCATGATGACAGCGCACACCAATACAAAGGCACGGACTGGATCTGTGGTCGCATGTGACAGTCGGCACGATCCAAAGTGCCACATGGCAAGGGCGTGTGGACTCTGGATAGGAACTTCCAGGGAATCATGGCACGCATGGCACGCGTATCGTAGAGGAGATTCATGATTCGAGATGCAGGCGCTGGCGTCACAGCCAGCGCTGACGCCATGGCACTGCCACGATCCACGCGCGCAGATTCGCTCGGATTCAAGGTGTCATGGACGGCAGGCATTGCGAATGCAGGCTCTGTCATGCTGTGAGCCTAGCAGTGACAGGCTCGTGACGACTCAAGCATGCGGGTGGCATCCCGAGCGCCATAAAACTGATGGCAATTCCGGGCGACCGTGACTCGAAGTCACAAAGCCGGGGTCAATCGGATCCCTCGTTGCACTGACCCAGAGGGACATCATTCATTGGACAAAATCCTGAATCGGACGAAAATGATTTGTTCCAGATCGCGAGCATTCAGCGAACCAGAGACAACGTTACGACCGCCTGGATGCGGCATCCACGAGCCATGTCACGTGCTCTCAGAGTGGACGCCGCAATAGCCCAGTCTCGCATAAAGTCAGTCTTTCCGAAGCGAGTGTCTAGAAGCCACAAGCGCGGCGGTGGCATCACTTGATCTTCATGAATGCTTCTCTTGGTTGCAGCCGATTCGTTCACTACCGTCACTTGCTGTTGGTCGTGTCAACCAACAATTGGGCGCTGACACGCGATGACGATCTGTGGACACGTGGGAACCAGTGACAATCGATACAAAGCGCTGCATCAGATTATATGCGTCACAGTTAGATCCCAACGAGCGGGTAATTGTCTTGAGCACTTCGCCCGGTGCGGTGGGTTTGCCTCCTTGCGACGTGCCATCCGGCGCAAAGTGCTTCTTCATCAACTCGACGTACCATGACAGATCTGGTGGCAGCCAACTGCACTCGAGGCGGTCGTCGGAATCGGCTTCGTTCCAAGCCGAAACAACATCATGGAGCGGTCGCGGTCGATCATAGTCGTCAAACGCGTGGCGAGTGACCAAAAGCCCGTTGTACTTGCCCAGCACGTTCTCCAACGCTGTGCAGAGTCGCTTGAAGACCGTCCACAGTGGCTTCGTATCGTTGCGATACGCTGCGACGGCTTCGAGGCGAAGCACTCGCTCTGTTGTCGCCATATCCCGCGTCATGATGATTCGACACGCGTACTTGCCCTTGTCGCGGTATAGAATCCAGTCGGGCCCTGCATCACGTTTGACTATTGGATGGTACGACTCCACCATGAGCTGGTCGAAAACCACTTCGGGAAGTGCCGTATTGAAGTGATACTCCCACCGCACACGGATCGGTTCGAGCTGAGTATTACGGTTGAAAAGCGCATCGGGGTCGAGGTGAAGTACGTCGTTGCAAAAGAGCCACAGTGCACTTTCATTCGTGCGCCAATAGGCCGGAACAAGGACGTCCGAGTCCCACTGCATGTCGCCTCGCGTCGGGTGGATGAGCTGAAAGTGCTGGAGCAGTATCTTCATCATGAGCATTCTGTCCTCGTCGAGATGGACCCAGAAAGGCAGCTCCTTGAGTGTCCCATGCGGCAACACTTCACAGCTATGATTGTGGTGGGCGACTTGACGCAAAAAGTCGATCAGCACCAGCGGATGGAGAATCACAGTGGTCTTGAGGTACTCGATGCCGAGGTCTTCAAACCACAAAATGTCACCAAGGTCATGAAG